>KN840510.1:0-11700 GCA_000832265.1 Phlebiopsis gigantea 11061_1 CR5-6
CGGCGCTCGGCACCAGGCTCCGACGAGCTGATGAGCTGATGAGCGGACGAGCTGTAAGAATTGAGCAGCCTTAGTATAATTAAAAGGGTGAGACACGTGGGCGAGCTTGAACGCCACCATGTCCGCGCTTACACGCTTTGCTTCGCACCACGTCTCCCATTAACAACTCGACTGTCGTCCCAGTGACAAGTCAACACAGTCTGGTATACTATGGCGCACAGAACACAGTTCCATTACGCGAGAGCGATACGGAGCTGAGGGAGCTCAGATACAACGGCGTCGGTGAGCCTCAAAGTCTTTAGGCTTCAAAGCTTCACGGACGATACTGAACTGTCCAGTAGATGGCAGCACCGGCCATGTAACGCAGAGATTTAATCCTCTCTGACGCATAAAAAGCGGATTCGACGTGCAGATGCTGCAAATTCGCCCTGGCGTTGTGCAATTATATGACATGCTGCCTGCCTCGCCGGCTCAGATCTTAGATAGTAACGATACTCTCAGGGTCGTAGCAAGTAGTTGCGCGAGCTGTCCCGTGTACGTATCTCTCAAGAAGGTCTACGCTATGCAAACTAACATTCGTTTAGTTTGATTGTCCATGTGCGGGACCCAAAGGCACTCGCAGCCGTCACTTCTATGCATGAACCCAAATACCCGCTACATGCACTGCTTAGAATACACCATTTCTGAGGAAAGAAGACTTGTCAGCCGGCCAGCTGGACGTGATACCTGACCAATCCCACCTGCCTGGTGGCCGCAGCTCCTCGATGACCGAACTCAACAACAACGCACGCTCCACCACCGTCTCGTCGACAGCGGCCCCGTCCCGCAAGCGGCCGCTCGCGGACTGCACAGAAAGCGTCGAGTTTCCCGGCACTCGCCCTGCGAGGTCGCTGCTGCTCCATCTGCGGGAGGGCTCGGGCTCAACGCCGAACACGGATCAGCGACGACGGCGAGACGCACTGGATGGCCGCCTCGGGCGCGCCGTTGTACGGGTTGCTCGTGCGCGCAAGAGCTGGCAGTGGGTGGGCGGTCGAGAGCAATGACTGGAGGGTGCCGACGGTGAGGACGCCTAGGGCGACGAGGGAGGGCTGCATCGTCCAGGTGAGTACTTGGTGCACGATGAGAAGAGTACCTGCTCTAACGTTCCTGTCAATAGCACCGGGCTTATATGCACTCTCGTGTCCGCCGTACTCGACTATCGAATACTAGTATCCTGTCGGGTGCGATACTACTTCTACTCGTATGCGAACCTTATTCGATCCCTGTTTTCCGTAACTAAGTAGTTGAGCAGTATGGGCAGCAACGTCACCGTTCTGCGTGAATTATCAAACCAATGTTGGATATTCGATCTATTTGAGTCGAAACACTCGGTTCACACTCGAATTTGAGCAGTAGCATTCAGAGCCTATCCTACATCCGCGTTGATCGCGCCCTGGCTTTGTTGTTCCAACCACTCTCGCTTGTCCCACCACGCTTCTCCTCCGCGCATCACCAAGTATTCCGCCCTCACCAGATCCTTCCGCAGCTCCCACGTCCCGTCGCGCCCGACGCGATGATCGAACTTCTTCAAGTGCTCGATGTATTCTCGGCGGTATCTGGTACCGCGTATGCGCTCGTTGTGCTCATCAATGAAGGTCGGATTTCCGTGCTCGTCAACGGCTCGGTAGTTTCCATGCTCGTCCAAGATGTCGAGCATCTCGCCGTCCTCGTCCGGGGGAAGCACTCCAAAGGCGCCGTCGCGGAAGTACGCCGACTGAGGGTCCAGCCCCTCCCGCGAGAACGACGTGATGTCCTCGGGGAAGTTGACAGAGAGGACGAACGGCTTGACATGTATGTCGTCCCAGTCGATGAAGGCCCGTACGCGGAGGGTCTTTGCGTCGAGGAGGACGTTGCGGAAAGCGTAGTCGCTGCGGAACAAACACGAAGCAGACAAATCTGCAGGTGCCTGCTGGAGGAGCGAAAGAGAGCGGCGGATGTAGCTGTGTGCGTTTGAGGCGGCCGCCGCGAAGGCAGAAGGATTGCACGCTTGGACACCTGCCTGATCCTCGTCGAGGCCAATCTCGTCGAGTTCTATCGACTGGTCGTCTGGCATGGCCATGCTGCTGCGAACAGTGTATAACTCGCTCCATACAGCCTCGACGGATGTCGATGTCCCAGACCACAACCGTGGGGTCTCTTCCCACGGAGGGGACAAAGTAACGGGAACCGGTCCAAGAGCGTAGGTTCGTGGATCGGAAAGGTCTGGGCTTGAAGCTAGGCCGGGGGAGAATACAAGCCTTCCGATTCCCTGTAGTGTGGAAGGGAGAGGAGAGAGAAATGCTGCATGATATCGAGCGAGTTCCTCAAAGATAATTGTACGTTGAGCATCCGAGCATTTGCGAAAAACTTCCCATGGCTCTACGACGTGCGACACATACTCTTGAAGGATATACGGTGCCCCAACGGGGTTAGTGTCGCTTGCGTTCCACGCGTATACCTCGGGAGTAGGTATGCTCTGGATGTGGCGAGCAAAAGACATTGTGGCGACAGCGGAAGGGATGTGAAACCGCGAACGCGCGTTCTTCAGCGCAACGCGTGCGAGGACGCTCCTGTGTGCCTCCTCGAAGGATAGCAGGAACAGACGGTTGTACCCGCCCTCCGCCTCATATGTGACCTTGGGCAGTTCGTCGATGCACAGTGCTTCGCGTGCAGCATAGACCAAAGCAGGCAGGTCAACACCCGTCAAAAGCCAGTCCGGCACTGAGCTTCCTGGAGGGCGTCGTGCTCTCAACAGCGCGGTCTCAGTCGGAACCTGCGGACCTTTGGAGTATGTTAGACTATATCCTCCCGTTACGATCGGTGACGTACCATCAAATTCAAGGCTGCCTCTTGCGATAGGTAAGTTCTGAGGGTGCACGATGTTGCTTGAAAGCATCCTCGTAGCCTGCAAGACAGCTCGGTGACGAAAAGGTATGGGAGATGGAAGACGTGGGTGAATGAAGAGTCGCCTCATGGCCAGTGGTCAACGTGCAAACGTTCAAACGGGAATATTGATCGTGTTCGTAACATGGTAAGTTGAACTCGGCGATTCGGTCGTGGCGCGCCCAGCGCCCGAATATACGGTCAGAGCGCCCACGTGTGAAATCTCCGCTTTCGATCTCGGGGAGTGTACGGCGAAGCCCATATATACCACGCCTTGAGATGTAAAAAGCAAGCGGGACGGCGAGCCAGTCGATGGTTTGGCTGGGGACGCTACAGTTTTAATTTCGGACTAGGACACTGGTAGCTCTTCGCATCGCCGAGACTGTAAGTCTGCCATCACTTCACTTCTACTCCGCCACGAACTCAGCGCTCAGCGCTCAGCGACGAGTTTGTCGCTGGGTCGTCTGTTTCGCAACTGTCTGTGTCAGCAGCCCATGGAGCTGCAAGTGGCGATCGGCTTGGTGATGGCTTTGTGTGTGTACCACAAGTCATCATATTCCTCGTGATTGAGATGCAAAATAGAAAACCTCACAGTGTTAGGAAATTTAGCTGCGACTTGGACGCGGCGGCCGGCTTGAAGTCCCGGGTTCAGCACGAGTGCCGTGGAATGACCCCAGGTTCGAGCTCACTGGCGAATCAGAATACAATCTCACTCGGCCATACGTATACTTGACATGAACATGACATCTGACCGGCTCCCGTCGACCGTCAAGCCATTAAAACACCAGGCTGGGAAGACATTATAAATACAGGGATAAATGCACACAAATCCCAGCACTTTCTCCACCATCTCGCTGCAGTGCTATCATCTCACACATTGCAAACACCCAGCACAATGCCGGTTGACGTACGTTGTTGACACATAATACTTTGGCAATGGATCTCAATCACTGCCCGCCCCAGCGTAAGCTTATCGCAGCCGCACTCAAGTGGGTGGGGCAGGCGGCGGCGAGACCGAAGTCCTCCACATCGTTTGGGAACGGAGTATGGGAGAGAATGCATGGCGGAGGAACATCTGCTTACCCTTTCTGCCGCCCCAAAGGTCTACGCGGTGCTCCTAACCAATGGGAAGTGAAACTCGTCTGCGACCCTGATAGGAAAGGCGAAGAGGTCTCACTTGTAGATCACTTCACGATTGAGAGCGAGGAGCAACCAGACAAAGAAGTTGTCTATGCGGAGCTGGAAAAGAGGCTCAAAGAGTTGCTCAAGTAGTAGGTGCCCGTAATTGATACAGCGATAGGTTCATGGTCGCTTATTGTTCCGCGTACAGAATATCACGTTGATATCCCTATATTGAGTGTAACATGTCACGCATAAGGAGCCCTACAGTTTACTACCTTGCATGTAGTATTTTCTGACTGGTATTGCATGCGGAACGACTCTGGTGCGAGCTGTGAGACCTATTTGATCGCAGCTCCGCCGGACTAGTATCGAGAGCGTTGCAGTACTTTCGTTATATCTCTCAGATGGAAATTCACGTGCTCTGCGCAATATCCTCGTCAACACGTCGCGATACTCGGGAGTAAGGATCACTTACTACTCTAGCTCGCGGAATTTGCCCTCATGCATACTATCGGCGCAACGCTTGCGTTGGGACGCTTCTTCACATGGCAAATCGCAGGGAAGAAATATTAGTCCTCGCTCATCACTGGTCCTTACTGCATTATGCGTCATCCCGGATACTACGTGACATGGGTGCTCATCGCCAGCATACTGCTGGAGTGCGTAGTGCGTAGCGTGGAAGAGCCCAATGAGGAAGGCTTCCACAGAGGTATCGTCACTATTCGTAGTCATTATTCCTTCCATATTGATGATGATGAGAACAGCTACCGAAGATATAATCTTGGGAGGGGCGTTCGGGAATGAGTAGAGAGAATATGCACGGCAGACACCATATGAAGCTATACTATAAGTTTACTGATCCACTCGAGAGATAAGAAGTTTCACCGACCCAATAAAGCCAATGTCCTTGGAGATCGCTTGTATTCGACCTTCTCCGAGTCCTGTTACTAGATAAGAGTCTAATTTTGGTCAAGTCCGAAACGCCTGGTGATATAACTTAAAGTGATTGTATGTTGACCAATGGAGTGAATTACTGGTACGCACCATGGTCTTCGCAGGTTTAGCAGCAGCGTGGGCAGCATTGTCTGATACAGCAAACGAGCATTGGAGCGTGGATTACGTGCGGAAGCCCTCGAGGACGTAGGCCGTCAAGTTCTCTGTGATGTAGTAGCCTAGTAACTCGAGTCTTTGGTTCGAATACGTGGTGCGTATTCACACGATGCGGCAGATGCGAACAGCACATCACTTCGACCAGGTGCTACCCTGCGACTACGGAAGCCATACCAGTTCTTAGGGAACTGGTGACCGTCAACTCCTGTCTTCATAGAGTAATCATCAGCTCAATACGGGGCCTTCTTGACCGGATCGCAAAACTTTAGCACCCACCCTGCCGCCGTGAAATCGTTATGAATATCGGGTAGCGCGTATCAAGATAATTTTGCGCGATAAATCGAATTTGCTCGTATAGGCAGTATAGTTCTCGAACATCAAGGACATGTGGGTGGAGAAATTAGACCAGTGAGAAAGGCGTTGTTGGACTGTAAGTAACGTCAGTCTGCTTTGCGACGCCGGCGCTACTATGAGCGCCAACTCGGCTTGATTCCTGACGTAATCCATCGGAAGCAGCAAGAACCAAGGAATCGACTTGTCCGTGTCAAGTACTGACGAACCCTACAGCTCGTGACATTACAGCCGGACGCTCGGAACCAGATGCCATGTAGTATCTTTCGAGATAGGACTTGAAATGTGGACCTTTACACCCAACTTCGCGACGACTCCAAGACTCTCGTTCCATGACTTCAGTCCTGCCTCCACTAGACGGCTCTCTTCCCAACCTCGTTGAATATGTCGACTTCAATGCGAAGTATAATGGAGCAAAGCCTTGGCTGCTGTTTCCGTCTTCTGACGCCCCGTCGTCAAGGCTCGCGTCCCTGGCCTTCGCGGATTTGAGCAACGCTAGCCACAAGGCAGCACACGTTTTTCGCCCTAACCGAGAGGGTCATGACAATCGCATTGTGGCGGTGATTTTGAATACGGACACTGTGCTCTATGCAGCAGCAATGCTGGGTCTTATGAGGGCCGGCCTTGTGGTATGTTATCCCGTTATAAACGCCGATTTAGTAACAATACCGTATCATTTCAGCCATACCCTATGTCTCCCCGAAACAGCCCGCAGGGAATCAGCCATATGTTGCGGGCAACGTCCTGTACACGTGTCTTGGCACATTCGTTGACCCTACCTCTGGTAGAGCAAGCGCAAGCCGAGTTACGAGCTGATGGCATTGCCTTGCAAATCGACGACCTCCCCTCGATGCGCCAGTTATTCCCTCGTCTGGTAGACCCCAACGCTGAACCCGAGGAGACATTGTCTTACCCTCCTCCGCCGAAGCCTGCCGTTTTGGACGACCTGGGTATGATGATCCATTCATCGGGCTCGACCGGCTTTCCCAAGTCTATACCTCTCTATCATCGTCGAATACTACAGTGGATGCGTCATAGTAAGCCACATTTCTCTCATATTAACCCCCGAGTTAATGTCGGTGTAGATGTCTTTGGTAGCCCCCGAGGCGCAACGGTGCGCTTCGCGGGCATGGGCCTACCAACCTTCCATGCCATGGGCTTCCTGCTCCAGGTGTGCTACCCGATGTGTACCGGAAAGCCGGTCGTCGTACATGCGCCGCAGTACCCGTTACCTCCCACGGTAGCACATCCTCAAAATATACTAGAGGTTGCGCGAATGGCCCAGTGCACGGCTCTCGTAGTGCTTCCTTCGTTCCTGGAGGTAGGTTGCAAGGCCAATCCCTTCTTCGTTTTTATCAATGTCTCTTAGGCATGGTCGCACTCCCAAGAAGCCATTGACTATCTTAAAACAACAGAAGTAGTCGTGAGTTCGTCTCGTGTCCTCGTCGTGGTCATACTCACGCCCTGACTTGCAGGTCTACAGTGGAGGACCTCTATCCGCCGTCGTAGGAAACAAGTTGATCGCAGCCGGAGTACCCATCTTCAGTGCGTACGGTGGCACCGAGACCGGTAATCCTTCGCAACAATGGACCAAAATTCCTCGTTCTGAGCGGGTCGGCAACCCGGACTGGGAATGGCTTCGAATCTCCGAGATCGCATCCGTCAAGTGGGAGCCTCAGGGTGACGGATCGTATGAGCTTATAGTTTGCGTGCGTATTACAATTTGCCCTGCGCAGTCGTTGTAACTGACTGTGCTGGCAGGAGAACAAAGACTATACTCTGGGCGCGTACAATGTCCCTGGACAAAAGGCCTTTGCAACCTCGGATCTGTTTGTACCCCATCCTACTAAAGAAGGTCTATGGCGCATGTAAGAGCCTTTCGAAGACCGTCAAAGACCTCGATCGCTGACAAACTGCAGAGTCGGACGTACAGACGATGTCATCACGCTCAGCACCGGTAATGGGTTTCAAACTGTCTCTGTGGGAAAGAACTGACTTATTTCATCGCTCAACAGGCGAGAAGATCGTCCCGCTTCCCCAGGAGGGCACCGTTGGGGCGAGTTCCCTTGTCGCAGGATGCGTCATGTTCGGACGGGAGCACGAGCAGGCGGGGATTCTCATCGAGCCCGTACAGGAACTCGCAGTATCTCCCGGAGATGATACTGCGTTGGCAGCATTTAGGAATAAGATCTGGTGCGCATGTCGCTCGTGAAAATGTCATTCTTGGGCTCATCGACCACCCATCAGGCCGACCATAGAGCAAGCGAACGTGGCTGCTCCGGCATTTGCCAGGATTTTCAAGGAGATGATACTGGTGGCAGATCCTTCCAGACCGCTCCCTCGGTCCGCGAAGGGTGCAGTGGTCCGGAAGATGTCCCTGATTCAATACGCGGTCGACATCACAAGGCTGTGAGTATAACGCGATTTCCCCCCTCGCGATCTTGCTGCTAAATTCATGTGTAGATACGAGACTACCGAAGAGAGTTCAAACGCCAAGGGGATAGATCCCCCAACGAGCTGGTCTCTGGAGGATGTTCTCCCTTGGCTGCTGGCACATGCGAAGAGTTTGATCGACAAAGACATCTGCCCAACCGACGACTTGTTTTCTCAAGGGTTCGACAGGTAGGTTTATTGTATTTTGCGCAACATGGTGGTCCGCTCACGATATCTTTCATTCAGTCTGAGCGCGACCTTCTTCCGGAACCGCATTGTCGGCGCCTTGCGGTCATCCACCAAGGATGCACAGACAGCAGCTACAAGCATCTCGTCGAACCTCATCTTCGAGCACTCGAACATCCAGCGCCTCGCACTCGCTATCTCGCGCCTCGTTCACATAGAGAATAGCTCTCCGATGTCGAGCGCTGGCGTACCGGTGTCGGACATCCATGCTTTAGTGAACAAGTTGACCGCCGGAATTGCTACAGCAAAGGCCGATAGGACTGGGAATACCACCCCTCTAGTTGTTTTGTTGACCGGCGCTACCGGAAACATCGGCTCGCACATCTTGGCGCAGCTCCTGGCCGACGAGAGTATAGATCGCGTCTACGCTCTGAACCGGCCATCCGCAGATCTAGACGAAAAACTGACATCTGCTTTCAAGCTTAGACAGATACCCGTTGATCTTTTAAGGAAAGAGAAGTTTGTGTCATTGGCCGGTGATGTCACGCAGCCCGGCTTTGGGATTCAGAATCAACAATATGATGAGGTCAGTCTTGACAAGTGTCGCAGTGATCATGTGTGCTCACAATGCGTTGGGTCAGATCATGAACTCTGCAACTCACATCATTCACAACGCGTGGTCGGTCAACTTCAACCTGCCACTCCGTGCATTCGAAGATCAGCTTGCGGGCGTACGAAGGCTCGTCGACCTCTGTGCAGCTGCCGATCACACCATCCGTCTCCTGGTCACGTCCTCCATCGGCGTCGCAAGCAACTGGCCCTCGGCCACCGACTCGGTCCCCGAAAGTCCCCTTTCCGACCCGAGTTCAGCAACGAGTTCCGGATACAGTGCGTCGAAATATGTCGTCGAACAAGTAGGCAATTTTCTCCCGGGACTTCTTTCGAGTGTCCTAACTTGAACGTCGCAGATGTTGGACGCTGCTCTCAAGTGCGGGATACCCACTACTACCGTCCGTATGGGCCAGGCATGCGGCCCGCGGGTGACTGGGGCATGGGGTACGGCCGAATGGCTGCCTATGATGTTGAAGTCCAGCATCGCTCTAGGGTGTCTTCCCAATATGACCGGCGTACGTTCCAAATCTCCCACTTCTCCAAGCTACATGCTAACCTGTCTTTTGTAGCCCGTGTCATGGATACCCCTTGATACCATCGGTTATATATACAGCGATTGGATCACATCGAACGGCGACCTCCCGTCTCTCGTCAACGTAGTCCATCCCCGTCCGACTACATGGGATGTCGTCTTGCGCGGCGTAAGCGAGGAACTGGGAACCAACTTGCCTGTGGTATCTCTGGACCAATGGGTGGCCAAGCTGGACGTTATCGCTGCACGCGCTAGCGAGAAAGACGTGGTCGACGTTGTACGTATGCCCTGCCTGCCATTCTGCGCGATGCTGAAGATACCTTGGTCTGCAGCCGGCTCTCAACCTGCTCGACTTCTTCCGCCACTTGGCGTCGTCCAGCACAACCTCGACGGATGTGCATGGTGCGACGTTCGACACGACGCGCTTGATTGAGTCGGCTCCGACCGCTCGCGAACTGCAGCCCCTTTCGGAAGAGCATGCTCGCATGTGGGTCAGGTACTGGAGGCAGATTGGGTACTTGTCTGCGTGAACAAGCACACAGAGGACTCGTATCTTGGACGCCCAGCGACTTCGGGTACGGTGTCAACAGTCCGCGGGTCCTGACACGTTTCCATAAGATACGCTCACATGTACAGTCAGTGCCTGAAGATCTAAACATTTACGTGCTTATCCCAAGTGATGCGAACAGAGCGGCTCTCGGATGCACTACGTTCACCAAGACGGACGCTGCGTCTAGCCGGTGCAGGGTGTGTTGCCCCAAGCAGCGTGTGAGAACACTGACCGTGTCGAGGGCTGCGGACGACCTCTCCTCCTGCTCATTCTGCTGGTAGTCGACAAATCTTTATGACGTGAATTCCCAGCACATTACGGCGTACCTTGACAATGCCCGCCGCGTCCATGTGCTACGACAAGCGTCTCGATAGCCGCATGCTGGCGGCGCTCCTGGCGGGCGCACAATACGTATAAAGTACGGCGAGGAGAGCCCTTGCTGCGACCTCGCCCAGCCATGTCGCTGCTCAAGAACGTCCTACGCAAGAACTCTGCGACGACGAGCTCGGATGCCCCGCCGCCGGGCCTCTCGCCCGAGTCGCGCGAGAGCCTGCTCATGGCGAAGATGAAGAAGTCCGCGGACGCGATCTCCCTCAGGTCCGCCGGCGGCGTGTCCATCCGCTCCGTGCTCTCCATTGCGGAGAGCGTCAGCAGCTTCACCTCCCAGCTCTTCGGCGGCCAGCGCGTGCCCAAGCGGCGGCGGCCCGAGATTTCGCGCCTCGGCGTGCCGACGTGGTACAACAAGGACCCACCGCCGCCCCCAGAAATGCCCGGCACAGAGAAAATCGATCTGTCGGGCGAGCCGTACGCCGCCGCGCACGCGTATAGTTTTCGTTCCTTCGCTGTAGGGGAAGATGTCCCGCCGTACTGCACGGTAGTGTTGTACAGTCACGCCGAACCAAGGGCTGTGTACCCGCGGTATTATGACACCAGTACGTCCATCCAGTGTTGCAAAAGCCATGCGTTGACTGAGGCCAAACGATAGCAAAAGTGCGAGGAGAAGTGCGTTTGCATCTTGCAAGAGCAGACCATATCACTTCGGTCGACGTTTGGGTATGATTTCCGCGAGTGTGCTCATAAATTTCATTCATTCTACATTTTTCGCTAGTGCATTGCGAAAGCCTCAAGTGTCTTTGACGTGATCAGTGACCCTTTTATCAACTATCACGCTAATCTCTGGAGCCGAGATGGGAGCCGCGGCCTCCGCAAGTTACCCACACACCAAACACTCGTCTTCGTGAGTTCGATTGCTGTACATTCATCCATAATATCGAACCGCTTCTTATGTGTTTTATATCGAAGCCCTTTGAAGTACCGGTGTTTCCCGAGAGCATCAAAGAACAGAAACAAGAATCTACGGTCAGTAACCATGTTTCAGCTCGCTGAACGGCACTCATACACCCAACGCAGAATGTGACTAGGATACCTCTCCCTCGTACGTGAATACATGCTCGCGTTCTCCCTCATCATCTAACGGTTACAATCATCAGCATCGTTCAACTTTACAGAAGTTGGAGCCTTTTCCGGAGACATCAGATATTTCATTGGTATTAACATTAAACGCAGTGGTTTGATGTCCCACGACGACGAGTAAGTTACATCACAGAATACTGGCTCGAGTGCTGACTTAATGTGCAAGGTGGAACGTGCCTTTCCTGTACTTTCCCCTCCGGCGCCCGATCTCGCGCGAGCCAACCACCTTCCCCTTCATCTCCGACAGAGAGGACTGGCCTTTCAAGAGGGAGCAGATCGGCGGGTGGACGATCACGCCGTTCGGCGGGCGTGGACGCTTCAGGGACGAGATGGTCGAGATCGAGGGTCTGGTACGCCCACCCTGCTCGTCCCTCCCCTCCACCTCCGCTAACATCCCAGCAGCTCGGCGTGCAGGCTCCGGAGGTCTCCG
>KN840510.1:11875-39722 GCA_000832265.1 Phlebiopsis gigantea 11061_1 CR5-6
ACCGACGAGTGGCCGCCGCTGCGCGGCCCGCCGCGCGTGAGCGGCTGGGCCGTGCGCGGGACCGCGGCGAAGGCGGACGAGCCGAAGAGCGCGCCTGTGTCGCCGGCGAAGCGGGCCCGCTTTCAGGAGGTCATACTGGCGGCCGAGGGGATGGAGGCGGACGATGAGGAGCGGACGCTGGCTGGCGAGTCCGAGTCCGAGGGCAAGAAGTCGCGCAGCCCGTCGCCGGCGCCGAGTCTGGAAGGCGACGAACTGCCTGACTTCCCCAACATGGCGCCGGTGGAAGCCACCGTACGCCTTGACGGCGACCTCAGGATCCCAACCAAGCTCTCTCCGAGCTTCAGATATATGTGGATGGGGTGAGTTATTTTCTGTAGTAATCATGTAACATGGCACTGCTAACCGACTGCTTTAGACGAGAGGTACGTTTGCGACTACAGCTGGGACTGCAATTACTCACCTTTCATAGTATGTTCTCATGGTCACCTTGACGCACCCAGAATACTCGCATGTGTCTCCATCCGCGGCGGGCATATACGGAGAGACGCCAATATGGGTGGTCCTCGGGCAACCGAGCATGTCAGGATCATCATCTGTGGCCCCAGAGGAGCTAGAAATCCAGTCATATATGTCAAAGCCGCCCGTCAGTGGCGATGCCATCGACTTGGGCGACAACCCGACGTACACCGACCTCGTCACTGCCGCAGTAAGCGCTCAACAAAGGCCGACTAGGGAGGCCGCGCGGATGGCAACCTTTTAATGAACAAATTGGAGGAGTGAATTAAACAGAGCATGTAGTGTAGAGTTACCGTACATTTGGACAAGCACAGTGTATTGTGATTTTCAGTCTCGCCTTTTTGGATAGGCACGACTAGACGATATTTTCCCCCACAAGAATTTGCGATGCATCCTGGACAAGATTGAACCTATCTCCCGAAGGTCTTAGTTTAGGACGTAAGTGTAGCCTTGCTTCTGCGCCATGCGAGAAAGCTTCAACCTATGTTGCCATCTTCTGTGTGACCAAGGTTCAACGTGCACTTTTTTCTATATTAAATTTACATGTGAATAATATCACCGTCCAAATTTTCCAATTTAGCACCAAGTGCATATTAAGCAGACTATTCTTTGATTCCGCGCACGTCCGCCTCGTTTCATGATCTTGTTCACGATCATGTCATGGGCGCCGTGCCATTTTAGTGGACACAGATAGAATTTGTATCGTAGGCACTAGTAAGCACAGGTCAACATTCCGACGCAACCGAATTACATCAGATGACAGCCTTCTTCAAGAAACCAATGCTCTTCCAATATGACACCCACATGCGAACATGTTGATCCGACAAAGGTAGCATATTCCCCATTATTGGTGCTGAACGCAGCAGCTCTTTCTGCGTGTATGTCACCCGCATCGCACGGTTTGTCGAGTGAGGGTCGTCATTAACAAGACTTTTGAAAAATTGCAAAATCTTTAATGCAGGCTAGAGTAGATCATGAGTGAAAACATCAATGTCATGCGATGCTGGAACTCAACGATTTCATGAAGGTAAGTCCTCGTGGTATCAAACTCTTCAAGCCTATGTACCAATTGAGCGATAGGCACAATATCGAGAGTGTTGCCGAGCTCCTGCTGTAGCACGCGTACGATGACATCCCAAGTGGTGGGATAGGGATGTACGGCATTCACAAGAGCTGGTAAAGGCTTCTTCGAAAGGATCCAGTCAGCGTAGACGTGACCGATCATGTCCAGAGGGATCCACGCTACAGGCTGCCAGTGGCACGCGCCAGAGGAGCAGATTTTGAGAGAGATTCAATACAGTAAGATAGACTGTACGTACAATATCCATGTCGGGAAGACAGCCAAGGGCGACACTTGACTTGACAAGCATGGGGAACCATTCATCGATGCCCCACGCACCTGTAGATGCAGACCCACACACCTGACCCATCCTTACGCACATCACCGGTAAACCAGCTGCCACTCCTCTCTCGCAAATCTGAAGACGTGGTATTAGCAAAGGGGGCTTCGTTTTGTGAATTAGTGTCCCTACTAGCCTTTTCGAGGATATACTTGGACGCAGTGTAGCCGCTGCTAGACGCAACCACTGGGTCGGGAAGGGGTCGCTCTGGTACAGGCCCGTACGATCGTGAGTCCCAACCGCCGGCGACGCCGATAGACGACGTGGCAAGTAAGGCAATTTTCTGAGGGCTGGCGGCGGAGACTTCAATGAGTTTCCGTACCCCCATGATCTGTGGCTCGAAGGAGGAGAGAGGGGCGGTAAAATCGACTGTCCATGCGTTGTGTACGATGTGAGTGACCAACGAAAGCATCTGCATAAAGTTACTCTCAGCATTAATGAATGAGTTAGAATAAGGCTGTAAATCAAGTGGGCGTACATTTTGATAGACGTCCTCGTCAAGCCCAAATCTTTCTTGAGAGACATCGCCGACTAAAAGCGTAAATTTGTTGTCCGCTAGCAGATCCTCGGGAAGGCTCCTAAGGGTGAATGCGGCTCGCATACGTCCAATAGGGTCGGGAGATGCCCTGTTCAAGGCGTAGATGCGGTCGATGCGATCGTCTGCCAATAGATGTGCCAGTATATGAGATCCGATATTCCCAGTTGATCCTGTCAACAGAACGACGGTTGGGTTGAATGGGTTCGCGTGGAGTGGGTCGACCGACTTGTTTGTGCGAACGCCATCCGTGTATCTAGCCAGTAAATTGTGCATTGTATTCAGGGTCGTGGGAATAGAGTCGAGTGGCGGACGAGTGCTAGACTGTTGGGCTCAGCGAATGTCGATAGTACGAGGGCTAGACTTTGAATAGTGGGGTGCTTGAAGATGAAATTTGACGTTACATGCTCTAGGATTTCACGAACGCCGTATGCAGATGGAGTCTTTCGGAGTGCGGCCACTATGCGATGGCGAAAGAACGTGGCACTCAGACTGCAAATGGTGTCAAACATATTCGATTGTATAAAATAGTTCATACACACCTATCAAAACCCTGCTCGAAGACGCTAATCGTAGGAGAGAGTGTGTCGCCGCTGAGACAAGCGCTTGCTCCAAACCTGACAGCACTATGACGACTTCCGTATATGTCTACAAATAGCATAAGTAGCATCAGGCACCCTGATATATTCAAAGCGGACTGCGTACTGTATCTGAGCCAGTTGGGTAGCGTGCTCTGCTGGAACCGTATCGACTTCGGATTTCCAGTGGAGCCCGAGGAGTGCAAGATGAAATAAGGGCTTGTAGGTCCAGTAGCTTCGTCTGAAGGCGGATAACGCTTGAGAGAATTCGAGAGATTGGGACCTGCTTCATCAAATGACGAGGGAAATACAGCCTGGAGACTCGGCAAGTAGTCGACGCGAAGATCGGGAATATCGGGGAGTAGTTCGTGTAGTATGTTTTCCACGAGAGATGCCGTGGAAGGGTCGCATAAAATTCGCGAGCAGCTTGTGTCCTTGAACATGCCGCATAAGCCGGGAACGGAGTTTCTCGGTGACATCGGATAAGGCTGAGGGTAAGCGATTCACAGAGTATACCGTCTGAGCAAGTTCAATTGACTCACAATGCATCCAGCTCTCATGATACCAAGTAGAACGGCAACGTACAAAACTGTATCGGTTTGTAAGATCACGGCAATAACTTTCCCTTCGGGGCCACGACGCTGCGGCCGAAGGATGTGAGCAGCGCGATGACTGGCCTCGGCCATCTCAGCGAAGGTGATACGTCCAATACCGCCCGTCTCAGAGGGGAATATGAGCCACGTTGCTTTAGGGTTGTGCTTCGCGTTAAAGTCCACAAAATGGGTGAGCGTCGGAAGGGAGCCATCGAGTGGGGGTAGCACCGGTGACATGGTGGTAGCAGTGACCTGAGGCTGTAGAGTGTATGGGTGCTGTTTCTTCAATGGTCGTGACCTTTCCCCGCTGCGGCCCATTGAGATGTTCTCATGCTTGGGCACCCTACGCCCAAGTTGTTCCATATTAGCCGGTGTCGACAGCTATCAACTTTTGCATTCGTGGGACGGGACTTTGCGCCAGGACAGCCAACGCTGAGATACAGGAGATGAATTGAAAGATGGATGGAACACGATAGCCTGAGAAGGCTCGCAAACTGTATGAGTATTTCGAGAATCAGAATCGAGCCCTACCCAATCCGACGTGATCGTCTGTGTAGCTGCAATTTGCAAATGGGCGTACGGGCTCATGTGGGAATACCTCTGTGATTTCGACAAGATGCTACGTACCAGCTTGAAGGTAGCTCCCGAGCATCGGGAACCTTACTTCACAAACAACTCGGAGCGACAGTCGCTCAGGCTAAGCTGTCGCTACTGTGTCGATTGTCAAAGTTGATAATCTTGGACATGGTCTTCAAGGCAACCACCTTATAGAACATATATATCATGTGCGTCCGCGGCTGCTAAAGGAGTTGTTTACGTACTTGTGTGATTATCGGAAGAGAAAGTTTGTTCTAACGCTGCGACTGTGCAGCAGAGATCAGCGCTTACGACCCCACGTGCACCTTGGTGGCTTCGGAAGGACCCGTGATCTCAATCAGTGTCCTTTCTTTGTGGCGTAATTCCCACTCTTACTATTGCTATTTAGCGTCGTGGATTATCCAGAGATTTGTGGCAGGTGGATTCCTTCAGGGGGCCGTCAGTGACGTGATCAATGTGAGCTCAGTTAGACGTATCCAGTCGTTGTGCATTGGACCTCCTGGACCGTCGGAGGTAGTACTTGCGTTGGGCTCCCCGGTCAGTTTGACGGAACTCGAGATGGATGTCGGTGAATATTGCCAATTGTCATGACACTACTACAACTCATCTACGAAACTCGGCTTTAGAACCGTGAGCATAATGGAGTAATGGCAAGTATTGCACCCCAACTCGGATGTGGGGACAGCGCCGCTTGAACAGCCTGACTCTCATTTTGTCCTCAGTCGAGACCTTATCCTTCTGATAGTCGAAATGTATGATACATGGAAGCAGCATAATATCCACGCCGCATACACATACTCATCGGCCCAAATACACATCATCAATTCTTTGTACAATGGGTGGGGTAACCGAATGACTCTGTTCCCTGCCAATGGACGTAATAGCTCCCATTACAGGCTGGGTGCCTTCTTATCACCAAAATCCGACTTCTGCACGGCAGTGAATACCAACGCAGGTAGTTAATGATACTGCGCTCACCTGATCCTGCAGCTGGATGTTGTCGCGGTTTACCCAGGTCTCCTCGTCTACACGAATGGTACCACTGAGCGTCTGCACCGCGCCGCGTGGGCTGAGCACGACAGGAGTGGCGGAAGTGTTGTGAGCAGATGGCGCCTGTGTGCTGGAGCCGTGGTATGAGATGAACGACGAATCGTTGGTGTAGCCACGGCCGCCGATGATCCGAATCCTGCTGTTGAAAAGTACGAGCAGAGAGTTGGAGTAGAGCTTGGCGAGGATGAGTGCGACACAGGCATGGTAGGCGCTGTGCGAGAAGGTGAGGAACAGGATGAGGTCCACTGTCGCCATCAGAGCTAGAGCTTCCGTCAGTGCGGTGCGTTCGCTAGCGATTAAAGACGCACCGGTCAGCGTGCCAGTCTCGATGACGAGTCGGACGAGCCTGGTCACGACAGCCTGTGTCTTGGGGATGGGGCTCGAATTGCGCGAAAGCTTAGTGAAAGTAAGCATGATGTGGAACACTTGTAGCGAAGGGATGTCTCACGTAGTAGGCCATGCAAATAGCGATCATAATGTCGCAGACGGCACATCCTGCTAGCCAAATCTTGGAAAAATTAGCCATGATTATTTCGTTTTATAGATAACTTGAAACACTTACGGATGTACTGACAAAAGACCGTGTTGCTAGATCAGAAAAGTTGCCAATGATGAATGCCTCAGCGCCCTCGACGAGGCCGGCCACACCCTGCGTGAGAGCAATCTAGAAATCACGGAACGGTCAGATACCTGTTTCAAGTTCTCGACAAGGGAATGGAATTACCAAGGAGACAGCGCCTCTGAGCACGAGAGACCCAGATAGAATACCAATACGGTACGCGTAGTACATCTGCACCGCGCAGCTAACTGCAGTGCAGGTGGTAAGCGGCTGGGGTCGCGCGGATAGACACGACCACAGCTTACCAATCGCGCTAAACACTGGGACAGCAAGCCATTCGTTTTGCATGGCGTTGAGTTCCTCCAAATGACCGAACGATTTGGCGTAAGCGTTGAAAGCGTCGTGAATGACTAAAATCGACTGAGTGATTTCGATGCAGTAGATTGCGTACACCAAGAGCTTAGTATGCCATTTATCCTTGGGGAAGGAAATGTGGTACAGATCTGTGTGGTGCAGTTAGCACACAGGACAGCGGTGGAAATTTCGAAAACTGCTCACAAACTTGAACAGTCAGAGCTCCGAATAAGGCCCAATTAAACATGTAACCGAGCAGCTGGATTAAGATGATGTGTTGATTCATATGGTGAGCCCGCCATTTGACACATCAGGTACTTACAACTGGGGCAGCACTTTACGAGTTACTGGTACTCAGTGATTGAGTAAGAACATAGAAAAGTCGAGGACTTACAGAGGCGCAATGTCAACCGGAAGCGTTACGTTGACGGTGGCCATAGTGTCGACGAGTGCAGCTCGAAGAGACAAGGTAACTGCGAGGAGGTTGGAAAGGCTTGTAGCTTCAACTTGTGCTTTTCTTACCAACTATTTCAAGAGAACGTCTGGAACAGTTGATTACAGACCACATATCAAAATGCAATGCGTTTCCAAGAAAAAAACATCAGATTGCGTCTGACACAAAAGGCATGTGGGGCTTACCTGGTGTGCGAGAGAATGATTGCTCCGAAATCTATCAGAATCTGGTGAGTAAAACATCGGCGGCGGAGAACATGGCGTCACCCACCGCTGCCGAGACGAAAGGGGTGAGAGGTGAGAGTAAGGTTCGGTTGGGCCTGAGGGAATGGGCGGCCACTGTGGCGCACTGCGTTCACAGCAAACAGCGTCACAACGCTAGTAGCCTGTTTTTAGCCCGGACCATCACGTTGTATCGTAATACCAGCGGCTGTACCCCTCGTTGAGCAAGCGCAAGAGAAGGCCGTCCGAGGCATGTGTAAGCACGTCTCGACCGCCATGTGACGCCGATGATAGGACGCGGCGCAGACACCGTGAGGTTTCGAGCCCTATTTGGCCGCAGGTGTATCATGTATCACTAGTATGTCACTGTCGGTACACCCCTCCGAGCAGGAACCACCTTCGTGGCAGCGCCACAAGACATCAGTCGTACAAGTTGCATCGTGCAACAGCAAGAAGCAAATTGTCGAACCTTATGTTATCCAATCGCCTGGGATGTACTGGCCCAGAATAGCCATTGGGAACCAGCGACACAAGCCAGCTGCTATGCAGCTCATGACCTGCTCGGCACAATTGATATCAAGGATGAGCGCGACGCTTGGTTACAAAAGAACGCCCGTCTATCGGGACAGTGGAACCCAGCCAGCGCTGATGTATCTTCCCACGAGCTCCTACGAGCTCGCCATTTCGTCGCTAACGAGCATATTCGAGCAAATGCATGCAGCGTGATACAAGCCTCCGACACGGACAGCGTAGGCGACATCAAAGATGCTTGTCGACGTACCAGACTTGCTGAAGAGCTGTCACGGTAGGCATACAGATGGTTCTCATTAAAATCTTGTAGCAACACCAATCAATCAAAATACTGATCAGAGCTAGTATACGAATGGCACTAGTCGATACGACGTACGTCGTGCGTATGCCTCCCACTCGGATCCAAATTCCTTGCGCAGCACCTCGTCTTCCCTTCCGATACGCGCCACAAGCATGATAGATGCCATCGCCGACCATCCCACCGACGCCGCCACAAAGACCTTGCTGAGTGGTGTGCTCCATCCGACGCACTCCGCGTACCAGCTCCCAGGCCCGAAGTGAGCGAGTACCAGCCCAGCATACTTGACCGCGCTGCCAACGTAGCTCGGATGACGGACAACTGCATAGGGCCCGCCGGTGACCAATCTGTGTCCCTTGCGCACGGTGAGCTCCCACGTGAAGTGTTCTCCCATCGCTCGATAGCACAGAAGGCGAATTATACTCCCCGCGTACATGAATCCGCACCCGAGAAGCCACACGCCTGTCATCCTGACATTGCGCGCGGTACTGGGATCGCGGGTGAGGAATGCGAGTGTTGATTCGGACAGCGGCGTGTTGTAACATGCGGCAAGTATAGCGATGCTTTCGCAGGCTGCGTAGGCGCAGTACGTGAGCTTGAAGGAGCTCAGTATCAGTTGTCCAAGATCTCGAACAGCGGGGACCCAAAGCTTACTCTGTAGAAAGCGACTACCCTACGGATGTAGGTTTGCGAGGGCATGGGATCGCGAACGGCCTCATACTTGACTGTCTCCCCAACTGAGGGAGGTGGGTTCGGTGGTGTTTGGGCTTTGACGACCAAAACAGTGCCGAATATCAGCAAGGGTATTTTCAATAAAGTAGAATTGGCCATCAAAACTACAGTGGCGTTCAACACTGGCAACACGAATTATACAGGAGCAAGATGGATTTACCTAGCGGTATGGGGTAGCAGGACGTGGTTTCAAGGTGCTCTGGTACTGAAATTTAACGGTTGAGACTCCTTGGGGCCTCTACGTGTCCATTTGACATAAAAAGCGTTATACGCTTGACTTCACAGCTCCGGCTGAATTGGCCGGCTGAGGTGTGAAAGATACTATTGCATCCGACGTATCTTTAGTCATTATGGCATTTCTGAAGGCGAAGAAGATATCAGAATCCGTTTTTCGCTATATGTAAACAGTCCCCCGGCCACAGTGAGTGATGACATTCTGGTTTGTTAAATCAGAAGCGTACCGGCAGCTATCAAATGATACTGCGTAGGGAAGAGTGTCTCGCGCCAAGATTGTTCCAAGTCGTTCCGTGACAAATGCGAGGGTGTAGTATTGGGATATGTAGAAATGGAAGCTTTGCTGTAGGTAGTATTCGCCGCCTTGCGCTCTGACGGAACCTTTTCTCAATCAGATGGCACAAGTAACTCGGAGAGAGTAGACATATGGCACCTTGGGAATCGTAGAATGGACAGGCACATACAGTATTGGTCCTGCATCCTTGGTTCCATCTCCACACGTCCTTTCCGCGGTGTCCGGACAGAACCAGAGTGATGTGAATCACAGGCGGACACGCGTGAACGATAGTAGAGACTTTAAGCTTTAAGACTAAGTTACTTCATCGGAGAAACAGCAAGTGTTCGAGCGCAAGAGCCTCGAATTCTAGCGCTTCAGCATAGACCCTACTTGATGCTTTAGCGGTAAAGAAAGCCGCTTCACGGAATGAGGTCTGCATGTAGTGGATAAGACGATTAGATTGAACTGATGAAAGATGAACTACCGATGAATGCGGACTGAACTCCGCCCTCTGACTGGACTATCATGCCGTATGACTAACGGACGACAGCTGTGTTCTGGTCCTAGGAGTCGCGATGGGCGTGGAAACACAAGAACATGTGCAGAGGGCGCTAATCCATAATGCAGCGGCAGATGGTGAGAAAGCAGGCACTGCCCTCACTCAACTAGCATCATCTCATCCTGCCGAAGTCTACCATACGTACATGGGAATCTGGACAGTGATGGCACCAACTTCTACGAAACCTGCTGTGCTTAAAGACCTACATTCGCTGTCCACAGCCTCTTTGCCTCGCTCCGAGCTGGCGATTAGTCTCGCAGCATCTCCCCCGACAACACCACAATAATGCCCATTGTCTCGTACCATGACGTCTCTTCATCCCCGCTCGACTACATCATTGTTGGTGGCGGAACCGCAGGCTTGACGCTTGCCGCTCGGTGAGTTTGTGAGGTCGTCATGGACGCCACACGCTCTCATGCGTTGCTGGGCAGCCTGACCGAAAATCCCGATATTACCGTGCTCGTCATTGAGTCGGGTGCCCACCACGGGTCCGTCCCCGAAATCGATGTCCCAGGTATAAAAATCTTCGTGTTAAGGTCGAGCCAGTGCGGCTGCTAACGCAGTGACAACAGGTTACATTGGACGACTGATCACGAACCCGAAATATGACTGGACCTTTTTTTCGACACCGCAGACACATGCCAGTAACCAAGTCACTTTACAGCCTCGCGGTAAAGGACTTGGAGGCTCTTCCCTCGTACGCGCCTTTAGCATGGCCCTTATCCGTCATATCTGATAATGCTCAGCTGAACTTCATGGTCATGTTCCGACCTGCCAAGGACGAGATCGACGCCTTGGAAACAGACTTCGGAATGGAAGGCTGGAACTGGAACTCTTTGCTTCAATACATGAAAAAGGTGAACTTTGACATTATATATTACGTGGAGGAGATCGCTGAACGTTGAACTGATAGAGTGAAACCTTCTTGCCAAATAATCTTACCGACGATCTCTCCCAAAAGTATGCCGCGAAGGCTGATTTGTCGTTCCACGGAGAGTCAGGTAGAGAATATTTCCTGTTATTTTCCAAACGTCTCATCGACTTCTTAGGTCCGATCCAGACGTCGTACGGCCCTACGACGACCGATCTCCCTGTCAAACTCTTCGACACTGCGGAACGACTCGGCGTGCCACGTAACCCCGACACAGTGAGCATATCCATCAGTACGACATCGAGCATTGCCGATTCCCAATATTTCATACGATGTAGGGCACCGGTATCAACGACGGATGCGTCACGACAATCTTGTCAATTGACCCTACTACTGCGAAGCGGTCATACGCTGTCTCCGCGTACCTCAACCCCAATCTTCATCGCAAAAACCTGTTGGTTCTCACCGACTCTCACGTTTCCAAGGTCCACAGTTTAAACGCTGTCCGTTGAGTGAACGCTCACTGTGTTACGTAGATTCTGTTGGAGAGCGAGGGCCAGCTCCAGCGAGCTGTTGGTGTTGAGTTCGTGCACAACGGAACCACTCACAAGCTGACAAACGTGAGGCGCGATGTAATCATCTCTTGCGGTATGTCATTCCACCTCAGATTCTTCCGCAGTTGTTCTTATATATGCACGGACGCAAGGGACAATGCAAACTCCTCAAGTTCTTGAGCTGTCCGGTATCGGTAACCCCGACATTCTGAGCCCTCACGGTATCACAACTCTCGTCAACCTGCCGGGCGTCGGAGAGAACCTCCGTGCGTGCAGTAAAAACACACGAGGTGGACGTTAAGGTTTAACTTTTGCTTCATAGAGGACCACATTGGGGTTTGCACCGTTGCCGAGGCAGAAACGGACGATGAAACTCCCGATATCCTGACAACTCCAGAAGCAATCAAGGAACATGAAGACCTCTAGTGCATACTTTATCGATCCTCCATGTTTTTCGTTACTCATCTGTCGTTCTCTAGTGCCAACGAGAAGAAGGGTCTATTTGCTTCCATTCCACCTCGCGCATATGTTTTCGTCCCGGCTGATGCTCTAGGTTCGAAGGAGGACGTTATTCGATGGCAGCAACAGGCTGAGACCAACAACGCTGATATATTGGCCAAGACCCTTCCACCGCTTCAATCAGGCCTACAGAAGCAGTTCAACGTGCAGAAGAAGCTTATCGCGGACGCTCGTCACCCGCTCGCGGAGTAAGCAGCGACACCCAGTCGAGCTGCCGCGCCGCCTCATGTGTTTGTCTCGCAGGTACCTGCAGTGGGCCGGCCGCCAGCCCATGCCGTACGTCCCGCCCGCAGAGCCCGGGAAACGCTATACCTCCTTCTTCTGTGCACTCACGCACCCGCTTTCACGCGGGACGGTGCACATCGGGTCGGCAGATCCGAGCGCACCGCCGGTGATTGACCCCAAGTATTTCTCGAACGCGACGGACCTCGACATGTGCGTGCACATCCTCGAGTACGCGCTCAAGCTCTTTGCGACGCCGCCGCTCGGGCTGCACGTCAAGGGCCCCGTCGTGCCCTCCCCCGAGACGATCGCCGGCGGCAAGGCGGCGCTCGCCGAGTATGTGAAGCAAAACTGCGGGTGTGTGTACCATCCCGTCGGCACGGCGGCGATGCTCCCGCGTGCGGACGGCGGCGTGGTCGACGCCAATCTGCGCGTGTACGGTACCAGTAACCTCCGTGTCGTAAGTGTCCAGCTGTTCCAGCAAATGATCACATACTCACGCGATCTCCTTCTAGATTGACGCGTCAATCATCCCTCTGGTGAGTATCATGTCTCTGTGGCGACTTCAAGGCTGACGCATCTTTGTAGGAACTGTCGTCTCACACTCAGACAGTTACCTATGCGATCGCAGAGAAGGTGGGTATCTGGTCTTCAGCCACTCCATCAACACAACTCACGCAATGTCAGGCCGCCGATATCCTCAAGGCAGAGTTCGCTCGGTCCTAAGTATATACCGACACATCTTTCTATCCTCTCCACGACAATCAACGTGTACTGGTCCCGCCCGTGTACAATAAGTGGCTCGTTCTCTGAGAAATGCAATTTTGCAGCTTTTTTGACCGTTCACCTCAATTCTGTGCACATCCTCAATTCGGACGCGCATAATGCCTCCTGTGAAAGGTAATTTCAAACTAGCCGCATCCAGCGGTCGTGCAGGTACCGATAGAACTGCAGATGCTGACTGTAGATGATATGGGAAAGTGTCGCATTGTTGGCACCATACCCAGCTATATTAAGTGTCCAAGTTACGAGTTCTCTATGTTCGGCTACGCCCAATTTGCCTCCAGTACCTGACCGATATGCGAGCATCCTCTTCAGAAAGAGGCTTCAGTCCGCGAGCAGTTGGAACCGATTCAGTCAGTCGAACGTCGCACCATCAGTCGCCAAGTGGCAGAAGAAGTCGAGGCAGAGATACCGTCAAGTTTAGCCACTCATTGGTCCTTGAAGGCTGCTTTCGTGATCAGTAAGTTACCTGTGGATCTCTTGCGCAACGGCAAGCTGGTCGCACTTGCAGGGGATATATCCCAGCCCGACTTCGATCTTTATGGTGAAAAATATCGCAAGGTGTGTTGCAACCCCGTCTTTCTGGGACGATTATTCACTCAGGTGTCCTAAGATTATTGGGTCGTTGACTCACATTATCCACAATGCCTGGTCTGTGAACTTCAAATCTTCCTCTACACTTATTCGAGGACCAAATCGTTGGTGTTCGAAAACTCGTTGACGTATGTGCTTCTGCCGACCACAACATACGCCTCATGATCACGTCTTCGATCGGGGTGGCGAATGGTTGGCTATTGTCCAACGGCCCCGTACCCGAGATGCCGCTCTCCGACCCGGTCGTTGCGGCAAGCACAGGGTACACGGCATCCAAGTACATCGTGGAACAGGTTCGCCAGTTGGTGTTGAGAGCACCCGGTTACTCCGCTGATGCGATGGGTACAGATTGTAGATGCAGCCGCGAAGCAGGGCTTGTCCGTAACAGCGATTCGAGTGGGACAAGCGTGCGGATCGCGGGCAAGTGGCGCCTGGGGCACGACCGAGTGGATACCCATGATGATCAAGTCTAGTATCGCACTAGGCTGCCTCCCTGCTATGACCGGTGTATGTGCCAAATTGACTTTCGCTTTTTGCTTCGGTGGCTGAGCCTTCCTTACAGCCCGTCGCGTGGATGCCACTGGATGCCATAGGTCGCATTTATAGCGACTGGGTCACGTCGAACAGTGATTTTCCGCTGTTGGTCAATGTGGTCCACCCTCGTCCTACTACATGGGATGTGGTCTTCCGCGGCATCTGCGAAGAGCTCGGTTCTCAGCTTCCCGTCGTCACCCTCAATGAATGGGTATCCAAACTCGACAGGGCTGCAGGATACGCCAGCGAGCAGGTCCTAATCAGCATGGTAAACCTATACTGATTTATATGCGGCTTTACTCACTCGTCTAACGTCGCCATTCAGCCTGCTATAAAGATCCTGGACTTCTTTCGCAGCCTGTCGTCCTCGGGTACCGTCCCAACCAGCGGTGCGGTGAATTTGGCTTTCGACACAACCCGTCTTCTTGAATCGGCGCCGACTGTCATTGAACTGCAGCCGATTTCGGAGGAGCACACAGGGATGTGGGTCAAATATTGGAAAGAGGTTGGTTTTCTTCCTGCATAGGTGAGGGCGAGTGTATTATTAGCCATGTATATGTATACATTATCTGAGTCATTTGGGCGCATGTTGAGCTGTACTGTAGTCTCTCTTTGACAGTGGCAGGATCACACAAAGCAGACCATGCAGGATCCTCCTATGAGACATTAAATTGCTTGTACATACTTTTGGTACGCTTCGTGATGTACATTTCGATACTATTTCGATGAGTCCATCTAGTCGTAGTCTGTGGGGGCAGACACGTCATGCAAAGATAGTTTAAGTCGATGAGAACCACGTACCTCCTCCTCCATCGTCACCACCGCCTCCTGCAAGATCGTCGTCGTCGCCTTCTCCATTGTCAAAGTAGTTTTCTGCGTAATCGTTGTCAAATTCTTCGTCGACGTCGTAGTCCTCGTCCGCGAGCTCCGAGCCTGCTTCGGACCCTTCGGCATCGGATTTCTCCTGTATAACATACGTGAACCCCTAAAAAATGCATAGAGTTGGGCACCTACAAGATCTGCCGCATCGTCGACTAATTTGTCGAGATTGACCTTCTTCTTTGACGACGTACGCTCGCCTATAAACCTATAAATCCGAGTATGCGTACCGCAAGGCAATACACTCACCAGCCTTACGTCTCTTGGGATTGAAATAGTCTTCGAATATCTCTTGAGGAAAAAAAGGCTGATGCAGGTCCTTGCGCTTCAGCGTAGGCTGGGAGGTTTGTGACGGCCTATACTTGTCGGAATAGCGAGGCAAATCTATGCTTCATCCCCGATCAGAGTGTAGTACTAATATTACTGCTTCCTATTTACCTGTAGATTTTGTCGATTCAGTGATATAATACGCAGACTGTCGTAGACGAGTCGCGAATCCTATCTGCAATTGGGCAATTTGTTTCTCTTCCTCGTTATACTCTGTGAGCATTGGGATAGGATCTAACGGCTTCACAAATAGTTCAAGATCACCATATACATAGTAAGACTTCGGGGCTCACTGGATATAGCTCTGTTTGTTCACGAGACATATTCTGGATGTCTGTAAACGTAAGACCCATGGGCGGAAGACTCGCTCCTCCGCCAAATCCTCCCCGTCCTCCGAAGCCTCCACGACCTCCCCTGCCTCCACCACGACCTCCTCGCGACATGCCTTGATGTTCTATATGATATCTGGGGCTATCTGGGAGCCTAGAAGGCAAGTACAAGGCAATTCGTGATGAAGGAGGCGGTGATCAGAGTTGCTATACTGAGCGATCGAAAGACAGATAACAAACATTTCTAACTCCGAAAAGGCTCATAAGAAACTGGGACGCGCATCGCGCCTCATTCACCAACACCCACCTTCCCTACCCTCAAACCTCGTCGACACCGCGCTGTCGTCGTCAAACCTCCCCAAGGCATCCCTCAAGACTCTACACACGAACATGGACAAAGCTCTCGACGATGTGAGTGTCCTCTTAGCGTGCCATGCCATGCGCCACCCCTGTGCTGCCAACGAGCGACGTTGTTGACCTGTCCACCATAGATCATCGCTGCTCGCCCCAAGACCCGCCGCCCGACGACCACGCGTCGTCCCACAGCAAAAGCGCAAGTTCTCGGCTCTTCAAACAGCCCCGCCACTCGCGCTCGTGCCGCTCCGGGTGCGGCAAATGGTGCCAAGGGCGCCGCTGCTGCTCCAGTTGCCCAACCTGCCGACAAAATCATCGTCTCCAACCTTCCTCCTGATGTCAACGAGCTACAAATTAGGGTCAGTCTCTGACCTTTCGATAACAATTCTCTTTGCTGAAGCCCTCTTTCTGCAGGAGCTTTTCCAAACCACCGTCGGGCCACTTAGGGAGGTTACGCTTCACTACGACAGCAAGGGGGCCTCCAAGGGCGTTGCCTCCGTCCACTTCTCGCGCAAGGGCGATGGCACCAAGGCATACCAACAGTACAACAACCGCCTCATTGATGGAAGTTAGTATCGACTGCTTTCAGATTGCCTCTTTCCATGCGTCGTTATTTGCCTTCGCGTCTCACTCTCGCCGTTGTGGGGGCCGCGGTTGAGAGGGAGTTGGGTTTACGGTTCGTGCGGTGTTTGAAACGCGGCCGGACTGTCACTGCAGATGCCGATGAAGATTCCAAGTCGGTGTCGCCTCGTCGCCCTCCCCATCGAGCTCTTTTCCCTCTCGGGAAGCAGAGTCTCGGCGACGTAACCTGCCCGACCAGTGCTGTCACGATGTTGCGTTCGGCGAGGCCTGATCACCCTCGTCGTCCTGCTGAATCCAGCTTGGGCAGGATACCTCTCGCACTCGGGTGCTTCCAGCCTTCACGGTCGGTACAAACGAGAATGGGCTTGACGATCTGCAGTGGGGTTCGCTCGGTATATGCCAAGAATGTTCGTTCGCTTCGTCTGCAGGGAAGAGCATCGACCCCGTAACGCAAGACATCAACTTTGTTACTTTTGCTTGCTCTCCCTACGCTGAACAGCAAACTGACGAAACCTCTACTTCCTTTCGCCTTGTCATCATCCTATGTCACCAGAACGCCCCATGAAGATTGAAATCGTTGTCGACCCCTCCCGCCCCGCCCCTCCCGTATCACTCGTCGCTCGCGTTGCCCCTCCGGCCGCCGCTGCTCCCGTTACCGACGGCCCCGCCAGGTAAGTTTCGCTGTCCCGGGGCGGCCTTTTTAACCCGGTCTTTATCACACGACGCTGATAAGTATACCTATGTTTCGTAGGGGTGGCAAACGCCCTCAGCGAGGACGTGGTGGAGGACGAAGGAAGAACGAGAGGCCGGCAAAGACGGCCGCTGACCTCGACGCTGAGATGGAGGTAAGTTATTCTACCTTCTAAGAGAAATTAGGTGCTTATTGCTTGTAGGATTACACCTCCAACACTGCTACTGCTGCTGCGGCTGCCTGAATCCGTTTTCATGCTCTTTTGTCGCAGTCGTTCCCCACTCTGCGGACTTGCCTAGTCGTCTCTGAGTTGTTTGATACTACCTGTCATGTCTTGTTATAATAATCTCGCAAAATTGTTACCCCTCGAGTGTCCTTCCGACTCCCAAGCACGGCTTTGTGCTTGAACCTTGAACCCGTTTTACTGTGAGGCTGCGACAACACGGGCGGCCCGGGTCTACCTGAGTCTCGGGACTATTCCAACTCACAATAGATCACCATGACCTTCACTATCTCCATCGTTTTCAGTTTCTCGCATTACCACCACCTTTAAGAGTAGCAGGTATGTCTTATCTGTCTAGTGAAGATGATGTTGCGCCTCTGTTGTATTGCGAACGGCCGGAATGGCAGGATGTCACTCCAATATCACAGTACGAGGCCGTGAGCAGCCCAATCGCACCCATCTTCTACACACCAGAATGTGAGTACCACTGCCAAACCGACTCCAGACGTCGTAATCATCGCATAAACTGCTTATGGTATGCTGTAGACAAGGATGCGACAAACTACTTCAGGGGCGTTGTCAAGACAGGGGAGACGAGCGAGCGGGTACTCGAGCTTACGGAGAGGATAATCCGAATGAACCCAGCTCACTATTCTGCGTGGTACGCTGCGTCAATTCTCTTGTGTACCGCTATCTAATATGTAGCTTGGATCCAGGCAATATCGTTACCGCACACTCCTTGCGACCAACGCGCCGCTCGACGTCGAGCTGAAGCTCATGGACCAGATCGCGGCGCACAACATGAAGACCTACCAGGTCTGGCACCACCGCCGGCTGCTCATCACGCAGCTGACGAGTGCGTCGCTCGCGAAGGACCCGGTCGACACAGCGACCGCGGAGCTCGAGTTCATCGGGAACGTGCTCGCGCTCGACACGAAGAACTACCACACGTGGAGCTACCGCCAGTGGCTGCTCGCGCACTTTGACGACGCGGGGCTGTGGCTCGGCGAGCTGCCGTATGTGGACGATCTGCTGCTGGAGGACGTGAGGAACAACTCTGCGTGGCATCATCGGTACTTTGTCGTGTTCGGGAGGGGGTCGCGGTCGCAGGCGACTCCGGCAGAGGAAGGTGAAGTTCTGCAGAGGGAGATTCGGTACGTATTATCTACTCGCTCTTGCCGCACGATTTCTGAGTGCTTTCGCATAGATATGTGAAGGACAAGATCTCGGTTGCTCCGAACAACCCCTCCGCATGGAACTACCTCCGTGGAATCCTGGAATACAGCAATACACCCTTTTCTACCCTTCTACCCTTCACAGAGCCCTATACGCGCGCATACGTACAGCCCACTGACGACGTGGTCGACTTGGACAATCCCAAACCTTCCTCGGACGCAACCCTGCCGTGCGTTGCTGCGTTGGACTTCCTTGCCGAAGCATACGTTCGTGCGGGAGGCGATGGGGTCGGCAAGGCAGTTGAATTGTGGAAGCAGCTGGCGAATGAGCACGATACAATGCGAAAGAAGTGCGTAGACCGGAATTGCAGGAGCAAATTATCCTTACTGACCGCCGTCGCAGGTATTGGGAGTATCGCATCAAGGAGGCTTTGGAAGGAAAGACAAATTGACGCAAATTATCAACGTTGTATATGTATTCTCGACTCACCGCTTTATGGACAAGAACGAATAAATTTATGGAAAAGAACGAATGCAACGTCGAGTTGGTTGGACTGAAGTGTGGGCGGCAAGAGCGACCGGGAGGGTGCAGCTGGTATGTCCTCCTTCAGTCTGGAGTGATACGTAGAAGACTGGGGAAAGATCTCGAATGGGGAAAGTCCGTCGGGCCACTTCACAAGTACTGGCAAGAACTTCGCCAGGATACTGATTGCACGCAGAGGTGCAGACCGGCGGAAATGACGGACGCGTCAATATTGGCGTGGTGTCTGATACAATCCCAATTGCTATCTTCCGACGATTGCGAAAGTGTCGACCTAAATCGTCGTTAGAATCAGGAGTCTTGCAGCGAAATAGATTACAGACAAACTGACCAAAACCGTTGAATGAATATTAGAGTCTGTATGTCAATATTAATGGCGCCTTAAGCGACGAGATCAATTCTAGAACTAATTATTCAGCACATCATTCGGTGTTATGATGAGATAGGACACTGCTGCCAGATAATTATAAGCCAAGGAGAACGGTGTTGGCGGTCAGGAGTTTTAGAGGATACGTGACACATCACGTGCAACATGAGCCGCGTGTGGTCACGTCAGTGTGACAGATGCACGTCTCGTCGTATTCTCCTGCCGTCACGTTCAGTTTGTTACTCGATTGCCTGACCCATTACGCTTTCCAACTACCATACTTATTCTGCTTAGTTGTCCTACTTACACCCTCACCCACGGCGGACAAGATGACAATGAACATCGACGAAGAGCCTCTGACCCCCGAGGTCATGCTCGCGTTCTATCGACGGCTGTACCCCTTCAAATCCATCTTCAGCTGGCTCAACCAAGGGCACACACCTACGAAACTCTTCACGCAACGCGAGTTTGCATTCACTCTCCAGGGCGACGTGTATCTCCGGTACCAGTCCTTCAACACCGCGGACGAGCTAAAGAAACAGGTTTGCACCATGAACCCGACGCGTTTTGAGATAGGGCCTCAGTACACACTCAGAGTGAGTATTCTTTCCTTCTCCACCTCTACTCGTCTCATAAACCATGTAGCCAAGAGACAAGAAACTTGCGCGACCTGGCACCTTCCAGCCAGTCGAACGCGAGCTCGTGTTCGATATTGATATGACAGACTACGACCCCATCCGGACATGCTGCTCCGACGCGGCCATATGCTCCCGATGCTGGGCGTTCATCGCGGTCGCGGTGAAGGTCCTCGACAACTCCATCCGCGAGAACTTTGGCTACAAACACCTTCTCTGGGTTTACTCCGGCCGACGTGGTATTCACTTGTGGATCAGTGACAAGGAGGCGATGCAGCTCACGGATGACCAGCGGCGGTCGCTCGTCGGGTGGATGTCGGTGATTCAGGGAAGCAAGGACCAGCACAAGAAGGTCAATGTCCGGCCGGCTTCGAGGCCACTTCCGCCAACGCTGAGGTGAGTCCACTTTATTTTCCGGAAAGGGAATCATTAATAGGCGCAGCTCCATGCTCGGCACTCTCGCAGAAGCTTTTTCTCAAATCATCCTGGATGACCAAGATCTGTTCCGCTCAGCAGAAGGTTGGAAGGAGCTGCTGCACTTACTCCCGAAAGACTTTGTCGATGATCTAGGTGATCATTGGAAGGGCAAAGACCGTTCGTCAGAGGACAAGTGGAAAGACGTCAAGAAATTCGTCAAGACGAACGGCCCCCAAGGCTCCGCAAAACGGGTACGTCCGCTCAATCCTGTACCACTTACACGCCACTCACCCACCGGCACAGCGAATGTACGAGTCCGCGCTGGAGGACATCATCCTCCAGTACACCTACCCGCGCCTCGACGCGGAGGTCTCGAAACACCGCAACCATTTGCTCAAGGCGCCGTTCTGCGTGCACCCCAAGACCGGCCGCGTATGCGTGCCTGTCGACCCCGAGACGATAGACGACTTCGACCCCGGAAACGTGCCAACCGTCGGCCAGCTCCTGCGTGAGCTCCACGAGGCTGAGGACCCGGAGGTTGGCGAGCACCATTCTGGTATGTCGGCGCCGCCGTGGTATGGATGATTCGCTGATCGCTCTGCGGTGCACAGACTGGATGAAGACGTCGCTCAAGCCATATGTGGACATGCTGGATAAGCACGCGACAGAGATAATCGTCGAAGTTGTTAGGAAGAAAAAGGAAGAAGGAGGTGCGTGCTTGATGTCTTCCATTGCAGCATGCTGACCGCCGTGGGGCCGCAGACAAAACATGGTAGACGATTGTACTTGCGAGTGTATTTGACATGTGTATTTCTAGACTCCGGGCTTTGTTGCTTGTATTACAACCGATTCAATATGTATACTCTTCGTCTATATCCATGCCAACGCAGAGCAATTCCTGTTCTTTGGTACACTCAGGATGTGTGAGAGACTGCTCGACTTGAAGGAGAAAACTACTCTGTGAGTCGCAAGGCAGCAGTCTTGATCGTATACTCTGACCGTGGACAATTCGTGTATTCAAAATCCTCCTCCGGCCCGTCAACGTCCTCACCAACTTTTCCAGCTCTCCGCAGACGGCTCAATAGTCTATTTAGTCGAATTGCCTCATTAGATCCCCAGTAATCGAGATTCAGCACGTCTGCCAGCGGAAATGCGCAGTACAAAAACACGGCGAGGTGGGCCTCGTTTATGACTGTTGACATTGCGAGATCGACGACCTTGAGAGGAGACCGAGACGCGCCCAGCGGGGGACGGAGCGCGAGAGCGGCTGACGATACCGGGCCGCTGAGGTGGACACAGAGGGTGTGTAGTTCGCGGCAATGTATGAGAGGAAGCAGGTCGGTGACCTCGTACGGCGCGGTGCCTTCGCGTGGCCGCCCCACGCGCAGGGTCTGGAGGTGTGGCCACGCGTTCGCGATTCCGCGAAACGCACGGGAGAATTTGTAGACGGCGCACTGGGCGATGTCGAGCTCGGTGAGCCCGCGCAGGGGGAGCAGGTGCGCGAGGGAGGTGGGTGTGATGATCAGCTCGACCTCCTCGTGTCGGATGTCGTGAGACACGGAGATTGCGAGCACGCTGAGGGCGGGGAACCGTGCGGCCGCGATTGCTGCCGACAGGCGGTCCATATACCTCGCGCTCTGTGCTCCGTGGGTGGTAGATTCGTTAGGCGGCCAGTCGGGTGTCCGGGACGTGTCTCTACACCTACCACTGAGAGCGACGGCAAGATGCTGGAGACGTATCTCAGGGAAGCCACGTAGTAGAGCAAGGAGACTGTCGGGGTCTCGTGAAGTTACTGAGAGGCTCAGTTTCCTGAGAGCCCGGAAAATGTTGCCGCGAGGTGGAGCCACGTAGACGAGCTCCTGATCCGAGACCCAGAAGCTAAGATCCTCCAAGTGTTCGAGGGACGCCAGCTGCATGAAAGTGTTGGAAGGTATTCCTAGCCATTCGACGTGGAGCACTTGAAGCTTCGAATGTCGGAGTAAAGAGTTAACGAGGACATCCTCTAGGTCCAGATAACTTGTATTTGCTCCGCTCATGAGTTTGAGAGTCTGCACTGATCGACATGACGGTAGGTGTCGCATGATTCGCTCGAGGGTACTAAGCGTGCCCGAACGCAGGTGAATGGTCTGAAGCGACGGTGGCATGATGAAGGTGGGATCCATGGGACCCTCAATATTTTGAATGTCGATCCGCCGCAGGTTCGGGAATAGGAAAGTGCCCGTGTATCCAGGAGGCACGCCCCGTACAAGGACGTCATTGACAAATATGTGACAGTATGTCCAGTATCGAACGCGCCTAGTATGATGCAAGACACGGTCCCATTCTGAGGCAGTTGGCGTTTTGAAGAACCTCTGTCGCAACTCTTGGTCAGCCATAGTAACTGCCGTGTAAAATCGATAACGCAATTACCGGCAAGGGCACACATCCTAGACAGCGACGTCTCGTGCGAGGGGAAGAACGAAGCAGCAGTATTGGCCCCAGATATGATCCCATTGTTTCCCATAACGCATCCATGGCCGGTTCGTAGAAGGCTCTACAGGTCAGGGCCATGCTCAAGAGGCGAGCTGAACGCTGTTCATCTCTATCAACGCAAAACGCAATATTGCGGACGATTTCATCGATTTGGAGGCATGGATGCATCGTAGCTGCTGGTGTTGCGGGTGGGAGACGATGCCTCGTCATGAAACAACTTGGATTCAGATGAAGTTGTCTAATAAACGAGGTTATCGGCGTGGTCGCCTTGGGTACCACTCACGGACACTCTGAAGTTTTGCACCAAATAACTTTGGGTACGACGAGCACCTATATTCTGAGGATCAGTATAGCAAGGAGGCTTCGTTTCGCAACACACACCCTGACCGGAGACCGCTGAGGCTTTGATTCAAGTATACGTACTGACCAGCGCAATTATTGGTACCATATCTGAAACTACTAACCTTGCTTGTAGCTCTGAAGTCGTGACGCATCTAGAGCAGATGCTGTGTGCGCAGGTGACCTCAATAGCCTGAGTAGGATGCGTGGACACGTATACGTCAGCTATCCAAGCCCAGTGACGAGGCGGTGGGCCGTGGAAAGCCTGTGCCGCGAGGCCACGTGACTGGTCATGATGGCACGACGTACAGCCTGAGGCACTAAGTAGTATGGGTGAGGTTGAGAATCATTGCACGGCCCCTCTTTTCAAACTCTCTTCTTCCTTAGTAGGCGTACAGATGGACAGGTATCAGAAGGCACAGGATGTAGAACGAGTATCGTCTTAGGAAGATACAAACCAGGTATGTACAAAAAGCGGGAAACAGTATACTCGGGACAAATAAAATAAGAGCGAAGACATACTGTTTGCGAAACTAGTCCTCCAAACGTCCATCAGCATTCCTGGAAGAAAGGCTAGTCGTACTGCTCGTATTCAGCAGCAGCCCGTATTTCCGAGTCTGAGGATACTAAATCGACCCCTTCTCGTTTGCTCCCTGAGCATCCGCCTCGTTCGCCGCTCGCAGACGGGCAAGCTGCTGGTTGATCAGCACCTTCCGTGTCATCTTGCCATAGCCGCGGTCGTATACGTCTGCGAGTGGAAAGGTGCTGTACAGGAAGAGGGCGAGATTTTCTACGTCCTCGACCTCTCTATGCAGATGGATGTCTCGCAACGGAGATTGGGACGTGCCAGGCGGCGGTCGACGCGCGACATCAGCCGAAGACACCTGCTCGTTGAGGTAAACGCCGAGCGTGTGCAGCTCGCGGCAGTCCACGAGGGGTAGCAGGTCCGCGGCCCCAAACGGCGAGACGTCCTCGGCTGGACACCCTACGTTCAGAACCTGGAGGCACGGCCATGTGCTTGCGACGATGCGGAAGAAATCTGGGATATGATAGATGGTGCACTCGCCGATATCGAGCTCGGTGAGTCCTCGCAGCGAGAGTAGGGACGAGAGACAGCTCTCTGAGAAGATCAACTCGAAGTCCCGGGAGAGGGTGTATACGCTGATCTTCAGCACTTGAAGGCTGGGGAACTGCGCGGCCGCAATAGCCATTGTCAGGCGTTTCATGTACCTCTGGCTGGGTGCTCCGGAGGCAGTGGGTTCGCAGGACGGCCACTGGCCTTGGTTCATTGAACTCGTTGAATTTGCGCACGAATCAAGCCTGACGGAAAGCTCCCTGAGCTGCTGAGCTTTGGGTAACCCATGTAGCAGAGATAGGATCCCGTCAGAATTCCGTGCGGTTACCGAAAGACTCAACCTTTCAAGGGCGTGGAAGGCGTTGTTGGTGTACGAGGGGCCATCAAATAAGCCCTCCGATCCTTTTACCCAGAAGGTGAGGTCTTGCAGGTGCTCCAGAGAAGCCAGGTGTGCCAGAGCACGGGGTTGTAGACTCAACCAATCGACACGTACCACTTCGAGCATCCGCAGTCGAAGTAAGGAATCAGCAAATGTGTCCTCCATGACTGGATTGCTTGATCCTCTTGAGCCTGCTCCTCCGATGAGAGTGAGAGTCCGCAGTGACTGACATGCAAACAATTGCCGCACGAAGGGTAAAATGCTGAGATCCTCTGGGTATACCCATTGCAACTGAACGTTCTGAAGCGACGGCGGCATAAGTAGGGTGGGACTGATGGTGCGTGAGGTAACTTCTTTAACGTAGAGTTGCTGCAAGTATGGAAATAGGAACGGGCTTGCAAGACCAGTAAAGGCCTCGTTGCTCCTGATCTGATAGTCGAAGAGCCTGAGATCGTCTACCGTCCAATAGCGAACACGCTTGGCGTAGTGCCACACACGATCCGATTCTGCGTCGTCGGGAACTTTTAACTATGACAGGACTCTGGTCAACCAATTGACCGGATATGCGACAAGAAGCTTACGGAGGAACTCGGTTCTGTCCGCCCGACGCACTGAGAGGAAAGTAGCAGCAGTATCGGCTTCAGATCGGGGCCCATCTTTTCCCATAGTGAGTCCATGGCAGGTTCGTAGAAGGCCTTGCATGTTAGAGCCATATTCAACAAAGACGCTGCGCGTAACACGTCTTCGCAAAACGCAACGTTGCGAACGATCTCATCGACGACGAGACACCGATGCATCGTGAGGGCAATTGCTGATGTCCGATGGTTTTCTCTCGTCCTGGAAAGACCGGAATGAAGACAGTCTACGCGAGATGAAACTAACAGGTTAACACACCTGGTTTGGCGAGAGCTATTATACTCTTCCAACCGAGCGAAGAGCGTAGGCGGCGGCAAGTTTGAAACACTCGAACATCTTGGCCGCGTGACATATCGTAACGCTACACGTGATCTAAGACCCACGAGCTGTCACAGAGATGCGCGCCGGCTTTTCGAGTAGAGTCTTTCCCTACGATGCCTTACACCTCTGGTACTCAGTCGGAATTGTAACCACGTTGCGGTGCGTCTTCTACTACGTACTTCAGGCCTCAATTCCAGCATGACTTTTGCATGCGTATGAAGGCAAACGATGGTGTATTACCCACTATCTCCCAACACCGCTAACTAGTATACTTGGTCCTACACTTCCTAGACTATGACAAAATTGTCTATCGCAGGTCGCTTTCTGGATTACTAACACTGTTCTTGCTTCGCGAATCCCCGCAGTTGAGACCGGATCTGATGATATTATCCTTTGAAAGACTTCGTAAACAATTCACACAATTATTCAACTAACGAAGGCCCGTCAATCTACTGGGAAATTCGTTGAAACTTCGAGTGGCACGGAGGAGTCAATGTAACAACTACTTCCGCTGACATCTTCACCCTTCGTACGTTACTCGAACATATGACTTCCAGTGCACTTAGCCCGCCGCTGGACATTCAAAATATCAAAAATATTCAACGAAGACCTGCCTGAGCGGGCGGTTCTGATGTGCTGGCGAAATTCGGCCGTATGAAGGTTGCTGCTAGTATTAACGAGTACACGAGCAGATTCGTACATATATTACGACGATGTTAGCATGGTTTGCTGCCTTTAGCAGATCCGATCAAGGAGATATCGCCAACGCGATATGCGGAAATGCTGGACAGGCGTGTTCTGGCGGTAATGAACTGGCTCCAAAGAGCTGGATTGATGATAACGCATCCTGGTACGTGTTTGGCATGAGCCTCCCATTGCGACGTCTTCACCGCGAAGCTCCAGGCTCAAACGTTAACGGTTGGTATTTTTACGACTATTGTGAACCTGCGGCAACATTGGTTTTACAACAATGTACTTTCCATGGATACCTATGCTGGCTGTCTTCCGCTGACTGCGCTGAAATGTTGTTCAAACGGCCGTCCACTTTGCAACGGCGCCTTGATGCTGAAATGGCTAGGCTGGGCCTGGCTGGCCGCACCAAGCCCGACTACCACGCCGAAAGACGCCCACGTACAAGGGAGGTGCCCAAACAGGCATGAAGGCATCCATTCAACGCCTTCGTCACATTGCTCTTCCACCAGACGTCTATCACCGTACAAGTACATGCCCCCCTACGCGATGCTCACATCCACACATCTTGTTCTCAGCCCCCATCCTCCCGCAGGCCTCGTAAAAGATGGCTAGTGTCCTCGCGACGATAGTACACCAGCCATCCGGCGCATCCATGGTGACCTCCACGGTGAGCGCGACAGAGGCCCCCCAACCAGCCGTGACAGGGAACCAGTACGACAACAACAACGGGCTGCGCAAGATCTCGACGATCATGCCCGCGTTCCTCATCGGCTTCGTCTGCTTCCTCGCCATCTTCCTCGCCTGCGGCATGTACCACTCGCGGCGGCGGCGACGCATGCGCCAGCGTTTCGCGTTCGACGACCCCGTCACCGAGATCATCGTGGCCGCGCAAGAGGCGGCGAGGCAGAAGAAGAGAAAGCAGCGCGTGTCGAAGCCGAAGCTGTGGGAGGTCGACGTGAAGGCGGCGGACTGGGAGCGGGACCTGGAAGCGCTGCTCGTAAGTCGTCTGTCCGGTTGGAAATCAAAGAGCCGTGGCTCACGTATGCGCTGGGACGGGTAGCCTGTTGCTGTCGAGCTGCAACACGAACCTAAACCTTCGCCACCTCCGCTATCTACAGGTGCTCCGCGAGCACGAAATTGGAGACGATGGTGAGATCCTTTCACATGCTAGTGCGGCCGTATCCTGATCATGTCTGCATGTCAGGTTCTTCGAGGTCCTTCCGCGCGCAGACCAGCAGCCACCTCCGCAGCCCTCAGCTACGCGAGAAATGCAGCAGCCTCCGCAACAAGCTCAAGTTGCCTTTATCGTTTCCATGCCCACGCCAAACCGCCTCAGGGGTCAGTCGTCGCAGGAGATCCTGCTCGGTACGACACAAGTACCATATCGACATGATACCGACGAGGATGTGGATGAACCCGTCAACGCGTTGGCGCGGAAACTCGACGAGGCGATATGGATATCGCAGTGAATGTGGAGCTACATGCGAGCTTGTCGGACACTTTACTTTATTACCGGGCCGCCGAGTTGCCTAGGCCATGTCCACCCCATCCTGTAGATTCTAGCATGGTTCTCTGAGAGAACGGGCTTAATGCGTTGAACCAAGTATACTTGCTGTATTTCTAATGGCTTCATGCTGTACGGGATAATTGCAGCTGCCTTTCATTAATGCCTTGGCTCGACCCTTGCTCAACATGTCCGCGTCGGTGATATTTCGAGCCAGCTCAATTGAAAGCTTCGAAATGCAGGAATCCTAGTCTCGTGACCAGCCCTTCTGAGCGGAGCGCGAACCTATTGATGGCGACTTCGTCGTTCAATGCGCTCCAGAAGGTCTGGTAAATTTACCCCC
>KN840510.1:40230-120238 GCA_000832265.1 Phlebiopsis gigantea 11061_1 CR5-6
GGGGGTAAATTTACCAGACCTTCTGGAGCGCATTGAACGACGAAGTCGCCATCAATAGGTTCGCGCTCCGCTCAGAAGGGCTGGTCACGAGACTACAGGAATCCTATGCGGCCGCGTATACATACCGCCATCGTGCTGACATAAGCACGACTTTGGTCCGTCGTGGAATTTGAGGCAAGTTATCCTCTCCCTTCGCACTTCATGAAACGAGACCAACGCTGAGACGTGGATCAAATTCTCCGCTGGGAGTGCCAGAATATGGACACACGAAGAGTTCATGACTTTTGATTTCGCCCACGACTATTATAATACTGTCGACGGTGCTGACCGCGGTGGTTAGCCTGATAGCTGAGTCTCATGATAGTGTGTATTCTACGCATTGAATTACTGTGTCTCACAGCACAGCGTACCACCCTGCGGACCGCCCAGAACACGTCGCGTACTATCCGGAAGGTTGCTGTGCCACGGGCACCGAGTCCTGCAACTCGGCACGGGCCCAACGCAGAGGGTCCTCCCCGCATTCAACCCACCGTCCAGTGTGCCTAAGGCCACCAAGCACGACCAAGGTACACATCTACCACGATGGGATCGCGTTCGGAGGCGATGCCCCCTCGAGATAAGTTTGATCTACGCGGGTACGTGTGGATGAACGTTCCGCTGGGGGCCTTTGGAGGGCCCGATGCGCCGCGGAGCGGTGATTGCTGTCGATGCCAGTGTCTTAACTGCAGCAGCACTGGGGCGGGCCTCGGCCGTGACCATGTCTTCACCATCTCCGACCTCCTTCTCGCTCGTCTTGAGCTCAACGAATGCCGTCGTCGCGTCGCCCTCTGCTAGCGGCGCTTCGACGTCCCACTCCCCAGATTCTTCGGCAGTGAAGGTCGCTGCCATCATCATTCCCGTCGTAATCATCTTTTCGATCACGTTCTACGGTTTAGCCGTGGCGGGAGGGCTCATGTACCACCGCCATCATGGCGGCCCCAGCGACGCCACCGCACCCTCTACAGACGGTTTCTCGGAGAAGCGGGTGGATCTTGCCAACGAGCCCAGGCTGTGGGAGGTGTCCCTAACGACTGGCGGTCAAGGTGGCGGGCACAAGGCTCTTCGCGTGGGTGCCCTCGTTTCCGAAACAGCGCGTTGCTGAACTGCAATTTATCACACAGCCGTTGGCTATGGAAATGCACCCGGCAGAGAAGAATTCACCTTCACTGACGAAGGGTTGTGAGCTTTATACCCAATGTACAAACCCAAGCCAGCGGAAATTGCGACCGTGGACGTAAGGGAACTTCTCTGTGTATAACCGACTTCCACCTTTTAACCCACCACTGTATCTAGGTCCATTGCTTCGACATCTACCCTTTCGAGCAAATCGAGTCTCTCGCAGTCCAGCTTGTACTCTCACCCAGCGCAGGTCGCCGTCATCGTTGCCATGCCCTCGAGACGCGACGGCAGAGCGGAGGCGGCGAACCACTTCGCGATAGGCACACGACCCGTTCTGTACGAGACAGAAGCACCACTGCCGATTACACCGCCGACACCGCCGCCAATCCCGCAACCGGCGCATAGGCCACAAGGGGCGGCTCCGCCGGATAGATCGATGGTGATGGGCTTGAGTGCATATAGCTATTTCTATTGACTAAGACCGACAATTGTTGGCGTATAATGTTAAATCCCTATAATCTGCGTCCTCAGTCTGTTGCTACTGCTTCTCCAATTCGTAACCTACGATGGTTCGCGCGACTAGCATCTCTGCATCACTTCCCGCTCAGTGGAATCCGGAGGCCTAGGCAAGGGTTGATAGCATTTGGAAAGGCGACCACAGTCGCATAGACATGTCCAGTGAGACAAAAGTCCTGTCATGACGCACGTACCGTATCAACGGGGATGCAGGTAGTCGGATTCACCTCACAGGTCGCTTTATAATTTATACCACGGTTTCATTACCTCGCGCTCTAGTTCGTGATACAGTTCCGGTATAAAGATGGACAAGAAGGGGACATTTCCGACACAGCGACCAGCGCTGGATTGGAGAATAACGTGGTCATCCTCACGAGGAGATTTGTTATGTATTTACCAAAAGAATACGCGATTAAAGCCGTCATCACAGGCGGCCCATAAATTAATCACCCTTAGTGATCGGCACCGGACGCGTGCAGCGCTCTCTCCAGAATCGTACCTCTCTCGAGCACGCCGTCATCGACTTGCCCATTTCTTGGGCACGGGCTAGCGATCTCGACACTCGTTCTCGCTCTCTGAGCGCGATCGTGACGCATCTACCCGAATCGCTAAGGCGGCTCTCCATTTCGCCTGCATGTCCTAGATGACGACGACATCTGTCGCACTCGAGCCGTCGCCAGCTTACCGTGGAGCCTTATCGATCACAATGTCAGCCGACGGCCCCTGTTGTCCGTATCAGTCGCGTGTACCTCCGGCGAACGTAACGACGTCCTCCAGCAGCAGTGCGCATGGAATGCCGCCCGCAAGGGGGTGGTAATGAGGTCTATGCCATTTGTAGAGTCGCAGGACCGACTCCTACTAGTGGACAATGTGTTCACATGTTTGGTACCGACTGAGCGGGGCTAACATTATTTGATTTCTTCCTCTATTGTACATGTATCGGAACATGTCCTTGCTTGATCCGTCTATATCAGTGCACTCTTCTGCGCCACAGAACTATCATTCAAAAATAAAACCATACCTAACAAGTCTGCTATGTCCTATATCAAGTGTCACGTTCACTGCTGGGGCGTGGTCAGGCAGCCCTGTTAAAATTTCGTCGAGATCCTCTCACCCGGGCCCGCAAACCCCAGTTTGAGATTGGAGACGGTGAGACTTCTCAGATAGTACATTACGCAACACATAGCACTATAAACTCGCCGAATTAATAAAAAAGAAATTCTCAAACAAATTGCAGTGAAACGGATAAACTCCGCGCGTGAGCCACGAGAACTTCCACAACTGAGGTGCATGAACCGCGCACAAGCATTGAAGTGGTGCGGATTCGTCTCCTTTTACCATGCTGCAGATTCCCAATGCTTTTGCGTGTACATTCGTACATCTGCATGACTGTAAACACCAGGATTATACTACGTTCCAAAATGACACTGTCATATAGAGTCTAGACATTAAGTTAGATCCGTTATTGCGAGAAGTATTTGCAAACTTGAGTCATGCTTGCATTATCATGTGACCGCATTACCATATGGCTGTTGGTGTATAGCGGTAGTTTCTAAATGATACATATCGATGATTATCGAAACAGTTCCCCTATCAGCATACTGGTAGAGTAAATCATTTGTGTAGTCTATTTTGCTGGAAATAGCCAACACGAACGTAGAACGGATGATAAACGTACCTGCGCATATGCTTCCTCACTTGTACACCCCAGTAATCATGATTCATACAGGCGCAGCAGAATGAGTCTGAGACAATGTCTACCTTCGCCGCTTAGACTGTCAGATGCTAGTACGTCACAGTGGTTTGCTGTTCTAGTGTTGTTCTTCAGGAGCATAGGGTGAGTGTCCGAAATCTATCCAGCTTTACACACCACTACTCCTGGGTGTCGGAGACCGCTGCAGGTATGTCTAACATCAGACGCCCAAGGACGCACAAAGCCGTCTTTGTAGTATTTGGCCGAAAAGTGTCAATTGCCATGTTTACGCAGTGAGAGGCGACAGTAAGGCCAACTCTGGTTGTCGTTGGTAAATAGCAGACCTCCTTGAAGCGCATCTAACTATCGTAATCGAATTCATGCCTGCCAGTGTAACGAGTATGTCCCTCCATCGAGTGCCATCAAGAGGGCGATTTCGTGAGGTGGCAAATTTAAAAACAAGGCGTTACACATGCCGCTGGTCCGATATCACAATGGCGCACCGGTCGAAACAACCACCCGTTTCAGAAGCTGCCGTCTAAGCTCACCACTACAGCGGAGAACGAATTTCTACATTTGCATAAAATCAGAGTGCCTGTTCTGCGGCACTGTAGACACACGACATTGCGACGGATACGTTATGTAACAAAGACATACGCTGACCGAGAAGCCCAGGCCTCCACGACTCCGGGCTTAAAGCTGATGGCCTCTGCGCATCACGAAGGCCACATGTCAGCCGCGACGCTACGAGCCGTCCGCGCACGGACCTCGTGTCCGTGACTCCTAGCCGCGACGCTTCCCAAGGCCCACAGCGCAGGAGAGACGAGCCAGACTGGAAACTCGGGACCGTTCGTACTCGCCTGCCTAATCCGGGCGCCCCCACCCAGACCTGCGGCGCAGCACGAGGCTCCCACACGACCCACACGGCGCAGGCCCTGCACCACGATTGTCTCACTGCTTCATGCTATCGCCAACGCGGCAGCTGCCTTGTTCTCGGTGCTGGGTGGAGATGAAGACGACGGTTCGACGCGGGGCGGGTTATTGTGGACGAGCGCTCGTTGAGTGGAGCGACAATAGGCAGCGATGTGGGGAAGGGAAGGGCTTGTCGGCCTGGCGATGGAGGTAACAGTGCAGATGCATTGTGGAATGAGCGGGTCGGACGACCGCACGGTGACAGCGGGACGCAGCGAGGCTGCCAGCATCGCAGTCCCGATGGTACGGCATGCGCGATAGCAGCCCTCGCGGCGAGACGAACCCAGCGCGGCGTTCCCAGAGGCTACCAAAGCGGGCGAGCGAGCGCCGCGAAGCACGAGCCGTGGGCCGACCCGGGAGAGCGATAGCGGCTCGCGCCCGCGCCGTGCCTAGCGAAGCGCACCAAGTCTAAAGCCTTTTGCGGCAGCCGCGGCAGGTTTCTGCCGCCGCGAAGCGTATGTGGACAGGCTCTGCCCACGGAAGGGCGCGGCGTGACCAGAGAGCAGGACGCAGCGGGGGCTCGTTACGGCACAGCATGATGCGCCGGCGAACAGTGCTTGTATGGCGAAGCGCGGCCAGCTGACGGCGAGGGCATCAGAGCGGATCGGGGGGCCGTGCGAGCTGGGCTGGTCGGAATGCTGCAGATCGCCCGCGCGGGCGCAAAGGGGTTATAGTGCTGTGGGCCGGGGAGGATGCGAGTGACGAGGAGTAGGCCATCGCGAAGGGCCGCGGTCGAGGGGACCGGCGTAGGCGGGGTCCACGTAGGTTGGTATGACGCCACCGAGCGCGGTCGTCGTCGCGCCTCCCGTGGTCGCGCAACGTGCCAGCGCGAAGGTGCCGAAACGCAGCGAATGTCGTCGAAGGCGCGGCCGAGGCGGGCGGGAGGCCCGAGGGTCAATGCGAAGACGGCACCGCACGAGTGTGCTTACAGCAGGGGGCTGCGCATGTCGTCACTCCAGCCAGCACGGTAATGCAGATCTACCCGAAGGGGAAGGGGCCCGATTCCGCACGGCCCCCCGGGGGCAATCGCTGTACCACGGCGAGATGAGACGGATTCTTCCTAGAGATTCTGGACGCACCTTGATAGCGAGCTAGATAGCGGCTCTCGACCGTTTCCGCAGACCCTGCATTGCAGGATCGCTGGCGGTGCAAGTTGAACAGCGACGTTGACTGCAGGCCGATGGGAGAGACCGGGATTTCCGACCATGTACAGCAACTGTCAGGAATCGGGCAATACTGTGGGAGTCTCACTCAAAGAGTGTCAGGAACGAGCTAGGGTTCGTGAGGCTCACCCTGGAGAGTTGTGTCTATTCCACAAGACTATCACATGACAGGTTCGAAAATGGCGAGTATGACGGACGAGCTGCGAGGCTCACAGTACAACGGCAGCTCCATCGTTGTAATCTGCCGCTCAGTTGGATAGTCAAGCTGCGAAATAAAGTCGCTCTGTCTGGCCGAGGATCGAATTCAAGCGACATGGGCACGTGCTCAAGATCATCCATGAAAGCTCCTGCACTGTGCAGGAGGTCGGAGTGGACTGTTACAAGGGAATTCAACTCGCAAATGTCCTGAGCGCCCCGCCTCCACGTGGCACAAAAGGTCAGCGACCTCGAACACCGCTTAGCGTGTTTGAACGTCAAGGATTGTAAAGATCAGCAAAAGAAAATGAAGCAGTATGCAAAACATAGTTTATCTAGCTTGATCCTCCTCGCATCATTACATCCAGTTGAGCATGTATCAATCAAATACTTACACAAGGCTCTCGCCAAGGTGGAAACTGAGAAACACTAGGTAATTTCTTGTCGGGAAATATCGCTGATAGAAACACTTTACAGCCTTTACTGTAAAAACTGATGTATAATAGTCAGTGTACTTTTTGGCTGATAAGAGTGCAGGGCTGGTTTACAGTGTCCCCAGTGAATAGAGAAAAGAATCTATCTCCGCATATTTACCGGAATTTCTTTCGGAAAAGACGCGGGTTTTCACAGAGTCTCATACGATCAACTTTGGGTTGTACTTGTGTCACACAAGGAGAGCGCAGGATTTGATTGTGGGAGAACCTGTAAAACCCGCATGAAAGCATGTTAATTCTTTACCAGGAAAGTTGAAGGTTGAATCAATGATTTACTGCTTTCTTGGTGGGAAACGCCCGTATGGCCTCATCTCAACCGGATAAATAGCGCAGTGCTTCTTCTCCGGTGCTCCCAGGATGTCTACCCGTAAGGCTTTGTTATATTTTCCACGCGGTTAAGTTGTCACCGAGTTTCTGGGTTTCCATTTTGATATCCACCTGGCGTCAATTCATAGTAGATTTCGTCAATCTTCAATGTGACTACCATCCACAAAGCCCAGTACAACTCTAGTGTCTACTACTCTCCACAACTGACCGAGTCAGTCAAGAGAAACCCTACTGCTTCCAAGGTATTTTGGGAGCGGCACACTGACAATTGTTTACGGTGGTACTGTAATTATCTATCGGACAGCCGCAGTATTCCATTTACTCAACCCGAGGTTTTCCAATCGCATTCTGGGTCACTTTCACATTTTGAACTGCTTGCCAAATATACGAAGTGACATCACAGGAGCGACCCTGGGCTCTAGCAGTGCCAGGGGTCTCGCCCATCTTGTGTGGCGCAGTTGTGGGCGTCTTATTCAAAGCGTCGTGATGCTCGTTGCTTAGAGGGAAGTAGGATAACCGTGGAGGAAACAAACTACGGTGCACCTTGATTCTAGATCGATACTTGAATGATGGCGGCGATGGTAGCCTAGACGCACCCTCGAAGCGGTGAGCAGCTTTGGTTTCCGCTGACCCTAGGGTGTGGTGATAGCCGATGAGGAGGCAGAGCATCAGGGTTGAGGAACAATGTAAAGCAGAGACGTACGGTTCTTACTGGCTCCGTGGAGAGAGTGTATCAAACCCTGATTGAGGCGCGTAGCCACTTGTACTCGTGTGAGCGGTGGGTGGACGCTTTTGTGTATCCACGAGAAGAGGGCCGTTGTGCGGACGCGGAGGTAGCCGAGCGTTCCCGCTGGATTGCGGGGGCACCGGACGCAGCCTGGATCCTGGCGGGGTCGTCGGGTCGTGTCTGTTCGACGATGTCACTGCGCGCGACGTGCTCGGTGGCGAGCACAACGGATGTACATCCGGTGGCGCTTTGAACCCGTCTATTGTGTCCAAAAAAGTCAAAGTACATGGAAAAATGCGATTGGGCATGTAAGTAACCTGTATAAGTCGGGCACTGTGACCGTGACAGAAAACTGGCGGGACGGAGTGGGACAATTTAGCGGGCGGCTGGCCGGAAGAGGCAGCACAGCCAAACGCCTGGATTTGCAAACGGTTTTTTCTGATCGGCGGAGTCGAGGGCTCGAAGGTGCCGGCGGCACGTGGACACGGTCCCTGTTGGGCCGTGCCGTTCCGAGCAGGTCAAAGCGCGCTTGGTGGCTGCTCGAGCGGGCTGCTCGCCACGAGGCGCCGGCGACAACGCTGGAAAGTGCGGCCCAGGGCAGCGACGAGAGATGGGTGCATCCTGAGGCGTTTTTTTCGCAGGCGGAAGGCGTGCAGGAGGGGGGTAGAGACGGATAACCTGAGAAAGGAAAGAGGGGAGAACTGGGAGCGGAGTTTGAACCGGGGGATTGATAGAGATGGGCAAAAGCGAGCGGGATGGACCTTCCCACCGCACTTCAACTCGCCTCGTATCCGCATCGTCTCCCGCCCGCCGTTCGCTACGTCCTACGACCCCCCGGCTTCAACCATCGCCTCTCTCGCCCCCTCTCGTCCCCGACGACAACGATGTTGGCCGTCCAGAAGCCCGTAGCGCTTTTCTCGTCTCCTTCAGCGCACTATCGTCCGAGTCACAGCCGACACCCTTCAGCGCCGGTTCTTATCCGCCCAACCCAAACTCCTGGCTTGCTCTCTCTCTCCAAGCCTGTTCAGCCATCCCCGCAGCGTCAGCAACAGGCTCAGCAGTACGGCAGAGCTCCCAGATCATCGCCGAAAGGCAAGCAGAATCGGTCTCCTCAGCCGGCGCCAGCTCAGGCTCTCCCCGTCGAGGACCCCAAGAAGCCGAAAGCGTCCAAGCTCCAGCCTGCCAGCCCATCCGACAAGAGCAGCAAGCCATCCGCTGTGCAGACACCAGAGAAGCCCCCTCGAGGTCGTCAATCTGCCAAGCAAGCCTTCAAAGCGAAGGCTGACCGCAGGTAAATACCGCACGCTTTGGCTTTACCTTGCATATGGGATTCCCCTAATGGATACCACCGCCCTGCAGCAGCCCATCCGATGCTCGATCGCAAGCCAGGCGACCGTCGCACCAGCCGTCTCCTCCCCCGCCCGCCAGGACACCCGAGAAGGGCGATTCACCTGCTCACGTTTCTGTCAACCCTTTCCGGGCCCAGTCCTTCAACCACCGCGACAGCGACTCCAACCTATTTGATCCCTTCGTCGCTCACTCGACTTCAGACAACGAGTCATCCGAGTCCTTGCCGATAGCCACTTCCAACGCCGGCGCTAAGCCCCTATCTCTCCGCGCCCCACAGCTTGCCGCCCACCCTACGGGCAAGCTCGCTCACCGTCGCCAGGCCAGCCAAGCTCAGGGCAGCGCCACCCCGACGCATTCTGTCCCCGTCCCTCGTGCTCGCCATGGCCGGAACCAGTCCAAGTCTGCTGCCACTGCGGCTTCGGCTACCCCTCAGCGTCGTGCTCCCCATGCCTCCACCACGGAGCTACCCCTAGCTGAGTGGGACGACTTCCCTATCTGCGACGACTTGACCGTCGTGAGCTCCCCCACCACCCCCGTGCGTGAGAGCGCCAGTTTCCCGAAGTACTCGAGCGCTACGTGGCAGCAGAGCTTGTTGCACGAGGCTCCTCGCACTGCTCCCTTGTCTTCTACGTTTGATTTCCCGTTTGCTCCCACGGCTACGTTTGCGACCCCATCTCCCGCCAGCCGCCGCCGCAACCATCGACGTGTACCGAGTGAGGGCGTCTTCGCCATGTCTACGGATGACGACTCGTCGTCGGACGATTCCGATGAGCTGAAGAACGTCATGAGCAAGCTTGCTCTCGCCAACCGGAGCGTGGCTCCTGGCTTGCCCCGCACGCCGTCTCCGCCAGTCATGGACGGCATGCCTCCAGGCTTCTACGCGGGATCTGTCTTCCAAAACTCCCCCAGCCCGGAAGAGCTTCCGGTGCCTGCCTTCAGGGTGTAAAGTGTATTTGTTAAGTAGAGAATTCATCAAGTGTATAGGTGAGCTGTCGTTTATCTCTAAGGCCGTCTACTAATCGATTATTATCATGTTTTCTAGTCCAGGTTATTCGGGGCCCATAGATGCTCTCATTTACCGTTACATATTCGTTAATAATCCGCCATGCTTCAAGCCGCTGCGTCGTCGTCTGACGCCTCTCTCTATACTCCGCCATGATCGACTTGTCCCGCAACGGGTCCGTCCAGTCGATCCGCCATCCTCCATCCTCCCCGCTTTCGGCGTCCGGCTTCGTCATCCGCTTGGTCTCTACGGTCGTTGGGCACCCGCATATTCTTGGGCCGCGCTTGGTGTTTCGATGATATTTCTCTTCACGCATGGTTTTTCCTCCGGTTCATCGGTCACTCGCTTAGGATTTCTCACACTCACTCTCGATACCCTGCCTAACCGCTGGGTTCGGTGCGGCCGTCGTCGCGGTATTCATACCCCCGTCGACGACGGCTCCTTGGTCGCATTGTCGTTCGTCGGCCCAGCTCTCCCCGTGGATCGGGCTTGGCTCCGGCGCATACCGACCGCTGGTCTCGGTTTCTGTTTATTCACATCTCCCATCCACATTTCCTCGACTCATATTTGGGCCCGTCTATTTTACATCAAGTGTGACATTATACATCAGGCCATACTCAAGCTCTCGCACATCATCAAGCACGCTTCGCACCTGCACCTCCTTTCCGCCCCTACCCGCGCGCATGCCACTCCACCCCCATCCTACCTACGTCACCTCACTACTCAACCCTCTATTCACTATTCTGCTATCCGACGTGCGCGCGCGTTGTACAATTGAAGACCTATAGAACTCAAGATAAAACTTACAAAAGCAAGATAACCGTATTTATCATCACCTGGCGCGGCCATCGCAGGAGGTTGGCGCCGCGCTACGGTCTATTATCTGTGGTCCTCCTCGGTTGTCTTGCTGGCGGGTAACTCATGTGCTCTTGGATCTTTTGGGACTTTCAGTGTTCACGACAATATCAAACTTCTTCCACCACGTGTGTTTCTGTACGCTTGTTTTTCTAATGTCCCCTTCATATCCTCGGCGCCTCTTTCCTCCCGTTTTTTCTTCCTCCTTTTGGCCCGAGCCCTCCAGGCTTCGTTCTGTCCGTTCACCTCCATATCCTTCTTGTCTTCACTTCTGGCATCTGCCTGCAGTGTATCAATACAGCCCACGTCTTTTTTACCAACACCTGCTCCCGTTTCCTTGTGTCGATATTCTCAAATATCCCCGCTCGTCTCGTTCCCTGTGCATTAGTATCCCTTATTTCACACCCCTGTTCCCGTCGACGAGCAGTCGCCGTGCTTGCTCCTAGATCTTCTCCTTCTCGTATCATATTTTAACGACGCGATGGCCGCTTCTGGGCTGTCGACTTAGGTGAGCACTCCTCGACCTCGCCGGGGCCATACGTTGACGTTCTCCTATTAGTATGGTCGTACACGCCTCTCCGTCTATGTTTTCATCCTGCCTGGTCTGGATCGGTCATCGAGCCGGTCCTTTACCGAGGCACTCATGGCTCCGACGCGATCCACCACGACTCGAACGCTCTTTACCCTACATTCCTTAAGCCGGACGCGCACACCCTGTCGCGCCGGCCATTTCTCGCCCTCTTTTCTTGGTCCTCACCCGCCCGCGCTGTACCACCACGACCCCGCATACCCCGCGCCCGGCCCGCGCGGCGCGCGCAAAATGTACCTGTTGTCCTCTATCGCTCCGCCCCGCTCGTCTCGTCTTGTCCGCTGCTGTCGTTGCTCGCATCTGTATAACTACGCACATCCGCAATCGTTCGATATCGGTCCCCTGTCTACGCGTACACCCTCGATCGGCCGCCGGTCCTAGTTGCTTTCTCTTGTTGGAGCAGAAGCGGGTTGGGAGGGTGAGGAGGGAGGGAGGAGGTATGTGGAGGAGGGCTTGCGCGGACGTTGCTTAGTGTACGTACGATCGAGTGGTGGGTAGTACGTGAAGTAATTGAACGTCGTTTCTTGCTGTTTTGCAATATTTTGAAACGTGCGTTTGAGCCGGCGGGCTACATTGCACTCCCAAGTCATGCCTTGCGCAATTTCCGGCTCCGGTCCTGCATGCACGCGGTTCGCTCGTCGGACTCGGGCGTCTCTCTCGCGGCGTTCCTTCGTTGACGAGCTCGCTGCCGAAGCTTTTGACTGACCTTGACTCTAGGGCCATGTATAAGTCGTCGTCGCTGTGAGACCGAGGAGTCCACAAGAGTCGTCGTCGCCATGCCCCAACTCCTGGAATCCTCGCTGCTGGCCGCTCTCGCCGTCGGCAGCGCGGTGTCGCTAACAATTTCTACCATCAATCACCGCGGTGTCAAGCTTCTCGGCGTTGTGCAGGACGCTGGGTCGAGCGACCCGTTGGACGTGGCTCAACCGGAGGACGTCGTCGACGGCGAGCCCATTGATGAGGCAATGTTTTGGAAGAGGGTATGCACCAGAGCGCGCGCAACGGCCGACGCTGATGTTGTTTCCTTGCGACACAGATGCGTTTGCGGAAGATGCTGCTTACGCTCGTCCTTCTAGCCACCCTCGCGCTCGAGATCGCCCGCCCGCTGCACTCTGCAGACACCCGCGGGGCCGCCGCGACGACGGCATGCGTCGTCCGCATCGCATTCGCGTCCTACGCGCTGCTCCTGGCAGCGTCCTCGGTCGGGCGGCGGGACACCCGCCACTGGACGCTCGTCGTGCACATTTCGTGCGCGACAGCTGCCGCCTCCCTGCTCCTGGCGGCCTCCGCTGCTGTGCCCTCCCGCGACTCCCGTCTCTCGACGTACGCGCGGTGCGCCCCGGCGGCGGCGTACCTGCTCTCGTGCGCGGTCGCCATCACCATCCCGCGGGGCCCGCCGCTTCACTACCCCTCCGAGCGCATCTACTCCGACGAGACCCTCACGGCTGCGACGTCCGGCCGCGAGGACAACGTCTGCGGAAGCGTCAGCGCCTCGGTCCTGGACACCCTCCTCTTCTCGTACGCCACCAAAGTCGTCACGCTCGGCACCACGGCGGGGGACTTCGAGGCCGGCGACCTGCCGCTTGTGCCCGCGCGCATGCGCGCCGTCTACCTCTTCGCGGCCGTGCGCGCCGCGGCCGACGCGCGGGGGCGGCCGCGGCTCGCGTTCTGGCGTGCGGCGCCGGGGAGGCGCGGCTGGGGCTTGGCCTACCGGGTCGTCCGCGTGAACGCGGGGACGCTGGCGGCGGTGGTCGCGCTGGCGGCGGCGGCGGCGGGCCTTTTCTACGCGCCCTCGTTCTTCCTGCAGCGGGTCGTGCGCTACGTGGAGGGGGACCCCGCGCGCACGGGCGCGCCGCGGGGCCTGCTCTTCAGCGCGGGCTTGTTCGTCAGCAGCGCCGCGTGGCAGCTAGGTATGGCCGCCGCTCGCACGCCGTCGACTTGCGGGACGCTCACCCGCACCTGCGTCTAGTCACCGGCCAGCTCTGGTCGATCGCGACCACGACCCTCCAGGTCCGCATGCGCGTCCAGCTCAATTCCCTCCTGTTCGCCAAGACGCTCGTCAGGAAGGACGTCGCTTCCCCTTTGGGTGCGGACGGCGAAGCGGACGCGGCCGGCGACGAGGAAGGGTTCTCGAGCAAGGCCCAGGTCATGAACCTCATGACGACCGACGCGGACCGGGTCAGCAGATTCTCGTCGCATCTCTACGCCCTTGTCGGTGTGTCTTCTCGGATCGCAAACGTCGCCACGGATAACTGACGTACCTCCCAGACGCGCCCATCGAGGTGGCCATCGGCACCTTCTTCCTGTACAAGCTGCTGGGAGTGTCGTGCTTTTACGGGCTCGCGTTGACGTTCATATTCCTGCCGCTGAACCACTTTGCCGGCAGTCTGATGGTCGGCACCGAGGAGAAGCTCATGAAGGCGCGCGACGAGCGTGTCGGTCTCATGAACGAGGTACGTTCGCGTTCTCCCCCAGAAATCATCGCATGCTGATTGCCGTGTCTAGATCTTGGGAGGCATCCGAATGCTCAAGGTGGGAATCACCCGCGTGCAATTCTTGGACCTACGTTGAGACGCCTGCAGTTCATGGCCTGGGAACGGAGCTTTGAAGCTCGCGTTATGAAGATCCGCAAGTGGGAGCTCCAAAACCAGCATCGGGTTTACATCATCGAGGTTCGTGGATATATCCCCCCGAAGGTGCTTCAAAAGGTCTGACCTGCGCAATGCAGACTCTGTGGAGTTGCATGTGGTGTGTGCGGCTCGATGTCCTCTTACTCGGAAGGTGTACTCAGATATTTCAGGAACGGCTCTCCCATCATCATCACTCTTGTTTCTCTCTGGCACTTTTCCGTTTACCGAGAGCAAGTGCTGACACCCTCCATCGCATTCACGGCCATCAGCGGTAAGCTCGCCCCTTCATCTCAGCCACTCGCTCTCATTCCTGAGCTCTTTGTTCCAGTATTTCAAAAGATGAAGTCCGCCTTGAACGTGCTACCCGAAACCTTCATCAACATGCTGCAGGTCTGTGTTTCTTTCAGGCACTCGGTCATGTCCTGACCTTGGTCGATTTCCCTCCAGTGCTTTGTATCCCTGCGTCGCATCGAGAAATACCTTCATGCCGCCGAGATTACGCATGTCCGCCCGCTCGCACGCCAGGTTGACCAGCAAATAATCTTACAATCCGCGACCATCGCCTGGCCGAGAAACGGGAACAAAGAGCACGGGTCGCTATCTACTGCGTCGACCCCGAGACACAAGTTCATCCTATCCGACTTATCTCTCGAGTTTCCGCGTGGAGAGTTGTCACTTGTATGCGGGAAGCTGGGCAGCGGCAAGACGCTCTTGCTGCTTGGTAAGGCAAAATACGTTGTCGCGTGGGTGCATATTAACTCTCGCTTCAGCTCTGCTCGGAGAAGCAGACCTTCTTACAGGACGACTCGTGTGTCCTCGATCTCCACCGGACGCCCTTGCGACGTTTGCCAACCAACACCCGTCCGAAGAAGAGTGGATCGTCCCAGGAGTTTGTGCATACGTACCCCAGGCTAGTGTATCAGTTTATCACCGTACTTGTGTCTGACCCATCTCTATAGATTGCCTGGCTGCGAAACACTTCGATCAGGGACAACATTCTGTTCGAACTTCCCTTCCACGAAGGACGCTACCAAAAAACGCTCGAGGCGTGTGCATTGCTCAGCGACCTCGAGATCCTGCCTGATGGCGACATGTCTGAAATCGGCGAACGTGGGGTCACGCTCTCAGGAGGACAAAAGGCTCGGGGTAAATCCACGCCGCTTTCGTTCAGTGCGCATGCTCCTGACCCGCGCTGCGACAGTGTCCCTTGCGCGCGCCGTGTACTCGCGGGCTTCTGTCCTGCTGCTCGACGACGTGCTGTCAGCCGGTGCGTGCCCGCCGTGTCTCAGTGACGTCGCCGCTGAGACCGTTCGTCCAGTGGACGCCCACACTGCGCACCACATATTCCACACATGCCTCAGGGGCGGCCTCACGCGCGGCCGGACGGTGATCCTGGTCTCGCACCACGTCCAGCTCTGTGCGCCGGAGGCCAGCTACGTCGTTTCCCTCGACAACGGCCGGCTGGCATTCGCGGGGCCGCGGACCGAGTTCCAGGCCTCGGACGTGCTCGGCGACCTGTGGCGGTCGGGCGCCGCGGAGCCCGACGACGGCGGGGCGATCGCTGTGCCCGACGTCGAAGAGCTCATGGAAGAAGCCGGGCCCTCGACCGTCGGGGACAAGGCAGCCTCGCCGGGCTCCGTCGCAAAGAAGCCGGAGGCGCGGCCTGCGCCCAAGAAGCTCGTGGAGGAGGAGAAGCGCGCCGTCGGTCACGTTGGCGGGGACGTGTGGTCCGCGTATCTGGGCTCGTATGGCGGATGGGTCTACTGGGCTGTCTACGGCGTTTGCTTTGGGTTCGCGGCGGTTGTCCCCGTGTTGGAGAACGGATGGCTCAAGTGCGTCTTTCGTCTTTCGTAGTACTTGAGCTGCGGTGGTGACATTCTCACTGTCAGGATTTGGTCTGGCTCCTCGCTTGAGACAGAATCGCTCGCGAGGACCCCTGCCTTTTACATGTCTGGATATGCTATCGTAAGTAGCGATGTCTCATACATCAAGTCTATATCTCATCGTGCATCCAGATTACGTTGGGAGGTTTGTCATTTTATAACATGTTTATTGGGCCCTGTCCATGAATTCGTTGCATCATAGGTCTTTTCTTGTCTCTCGGACGATGGTTTGTTCTCTGTAAGTTGCTTCAAAATTCTCATCAAGAGGTCAGCACTAAGTCAGTCCAGACCACGGCGGTATGCGTTCTTCGAGCGTCTTATACCATCGTAAGTTCTTTATCCCGCGCCAAGAAGATAAACTCATGCTCTCTTAGGCCTTCTTGAGAGTGTGTTATTTGCAACACTACGCTTCCACGACACCGTATCGCGGGGTCGTTTACTCAACCGCTTTGGCAAGGACTTCGAAAGTAAGTCCTAGTGCTCGAGCGCAGCTGAAACCTTCCCATTTTTGACCTCTTGCAGGCGTTGACAGCACTCTCCCTGACTTTATCGGCCGGACTACCTTCCTTAGCCTCAATGTCGTTGTGACATATTCCGTCATGACCATCATCGGTGGTCCCCCTTTCTTGCTGGCAGCTGTCATTCTCGCATACCTTTACTACAGCGGTAATAATTCGTCGCTATACATACATTGCGCCGAGGCTCACTCGCAGTTCCCAGTCGGCCGGGTGTACGGTCAAACGTCTAGAGACCTGCGTCGTTTGGGTACGTCTCGCCGGGACATCCACCGTGTCAGTGCTATGCTGACATCATTCTCAGACTCGATAACGAGGTCTCCGCTGTACTCCATGTATGGCGAAACGATAGCGGGAGTACCCGTCGTTCGCGCTTTTGGCGCCTCGTCGAAGTTCATGCGGGATATGTTGCGCTGTGTCGATACCGTGGGTCCCCTGCTTCCTTCACTCCAGTGGAAGACTCACTGCCTGCCGCAGAACACTGTTCCTTACTACTGGCTGTGGAGTGGTGCGTCCCCGGCGCCGTCTTGCTGTTCGGTCGACGTTCTCTGACCGGCTCATTCATAGTGAGCCGATGGGTTTCCGTCCGGTTCAATCTGTTGTCCAGTGCTGCGGTTGGTGTTGTTGCGGTCACTGTCGTTTCAAACGCGAGCATCAGTGCCTCCACCGCAGGATTCGCACTCGCCTTTGCCACCTCACTTACCGACGATGTGCGTCCCACTTTATTATCATGGTTGCTGGCTAACCCGGTATTTTACAGTTGCTGTCATTGGTATGTTCACATAACATAGCGTGGTCTCGTACCCATGGCTGACACCACTGCAGGTACAGCAATTCGTCGGTTTAGAACAAGCAATGGTAAAAACATGAATCTCCGCACGTGGGCCCATTGACTAATATCTTATCCGTAGGTTGCTGTGGAACGAATCAAAGAATTTACTGACCTCGAGCACGAACCCTCGGAATACATTGAGCCCAGGCCCCCAGCAGCATGGCCGTCAGAAGGAGCGATAAAATGCGAAGACCTCGCTGTCCGCTACGCAGTAAGTCTGAACAGCGCACACTCGCGTCCTGGATACGTTCAAAAGTTTACTCTGTTACAGCCTGATCTGCCCGATGTCCTCAAGGACCTCAATTTCGTGATTCATCCCGGCGAGAAGGTCGGAGTGCTGGGACGCACGGGATCCGGCAAGAGCACACTTGCTCTGTCCTTCTTCCGCTTTGTAGAGCCCACGAATGGTCGTATTCTGGTGGACGGCGTGGATATATCGCAGATCGGACTTGCAGACTTGAGAAGCAGGTTGACGATCATTCCTCGTATGTCCCACCCCAACATCTCGTATGGCCGTCACTCATGACCACATCAGAGGACCCGACCATCTTGAGCGGCACTCTCCGCACAACTCTCGACGTCTTTGGCGAATACGAGGACGCAGACATCGTGCGTATTCGCTCTTCCATTCGTCCCTCACCCCCGCCGAAACATTTCCTTTTTCAGTACGAAGCTCTTCGTCGAGTACACCTCATCCCCACGGGAGACAATTCCGAGGACGCCAACACTCTCAACGCGAATGTGTTCCAAAATCTAGAATCGCCGGTCTCAGAAGGTGGCGATAACCTTTCAACTGGGTAAGAGGGATAGATATCGGGCTAGGTAAACCGTGTGCTGACGCTAGTTCAGCGAGAAGCAGTTGCTTTGTATGGCTCGCGCAATCTTGAAACGGACAAGAGTACTTCTCATGGACGAGGTGCGCTCTCCCTTCCACGAGTTGACGGTTCATTCTCAGATACTTGACACAGGCAACCGCGAGGTAGGTGTGAACTCCATCGATATTGTATGAAGTCTCGGCTGAACCTACCTGCAGCGTCGACTACGCCACGGACGAGCTCATTGGCAAGACCATTCGGCAGTGCGTTGAACGGGGATCTCGTGTCCGACAAACGCTGACAATCCGTGTCGCAGGGAATTCGCTTGCAGCACGATTCTCACCATAGCTCATCGTCTGCGCACAATCATAGACTACGACAGAGTATGTGCGCTTCAGCGTGCGCTGTACACCGCTAACTTTGCCTGAGAATAGGTCATGCTTCTCGACCAAGGTCGCATCGTCGAGTTCGATCGACCGGCCGCCCTATTGGCAAACCCTGATTCCATGTTTTACGCGCTGTGCAAGGCTACTGGCCAGAGCGAATTCGCCGTGCTCACAAAAATGGCAGGCATCACGTAGGGTTATGTATTTGGTAATTAACGTGTGACAGTCCTCTACGAGCCTCCAAAAATTTGTTTCTTATCCTATGGTACAGACAAGAAAAGTGAAGTAAAGATTAAACAACGGTTCCCAGGCTAATGCCTGCTAGTATTTCCCAGGCTAATGTCCATTGAAGGATTTGTGTCCACAAAGATACGACTGAGAACATCATGTCCAACAAGTACTGTAAAGGTAGTCCGTCTCTCACAGGGTCAGTCATAGTTCAGTCCAGTACTCCAATAAAAGTCCAATGTTCGAGTCCCATACGAACCCTAAAAATATAATACAATATTACTGGATGTCGCCTTCTTCAGAGTAGCGAGCATGGCCTGTTGACTGGCTCGCGTCGTAAGACCAGGTCTCTATGGCGCTCTTGTCGTGGTACAGAGAGTATTGCGACTGCCGATCAATGTATGAGAGAATATACAAGACCACTGCAAATCAAGTCCAGACGTACCGGCATCGTCCGAAATCGCGCAAATGGTAGCCCTACTGGGTCGTACTGGGGATATGACAAGGCAGTTGGTGGCGCTGCTGAGGACGAAGGTCCGACGTCGAGCGACGTGAACAGACTTGCACTAGTCTGAGAGCTCACTCCAAGCGGCATAGGCTGGTGTAGTCTGGTGTGCCCTATACTCGATTGCATAGGTGAGTCTTCGGCAGCAGGCATATCAAGCAGTGGCTGCGACTGGATCCAGGGACCTCGGGAGTTTAAGGCGGTGTTCGCTGGGGTGCGTAGATATTCTAGTGCATCATGTGCGCGGGGGGGCATAGAAACACCGTTTAATGTGACGAGCGAATTTGAGGGAGGGTTCTACGTCGCGTGAGACAACAAACGAGCAGAAGGCTAGTAAGGTCTAGCTCTTACAAGTGTGTCTCCAGACCTCCAAAAATCCTTCCGCGCACGACGATAATGTTGTGGCCGAATGGGCCCCGGGAGGAAAGGTGACACCCTGCGTGATTTCGCGAAAAGGCTACGCGTGTTGTTCTGTAACCGATCAATATTCGTGGAAGCCAGAAGATAATGAAAGTTGGATTTACAGAATGATCAAGCACTGTCAGGGAACCAGGAGGTATGTATGCCCTGTCATCTTGCGAGGCCGGTTGTGTATGGTGTGCGAAGATAGTGGATCGGGTAGCAGACAATCTTTGCATCGAGCTATGATTCTGCTCATAGCTCTGCTGGAAGGGGCGACCGTGAGTGAGCGGAGCGCAAAAACTGGCATATATTGGACATGTACGTACTCCGCTGTCGCAGTGCCGGTTTGAGGATGGCGAAGGCAAAGTTTGGTCGTGTTGAGAAGCTGTGGCGGGACTGCCCATGTACTTCCTCGGCAGAATAGGGCTGATGGAAGAGCCGTGCAGGTATGATTTTGTCTGAATATACGTTCAACTAGATGTAAGTACATCGAGGATTGGGGAGTAGGCTTACGTTCATCGACTGCCCTACATTGTGATTAACCTGCTCGTTCCAAGCACGGCTGCGAGTAAGAGGGGTCGATAAAGACAGACCGTCGTCCATTTTCGACGTTGATGAATCGACCGGTGCGGCATGAATGCCAGAATCTCGCAGGACGGCGTCAGCGTGGTAACTTGGATTGCCCCTCCGGAGCTCAGAAGAGAAATTGTGCAATCCGGTAGGGAGATCAGAACATTGATGGTATACTGGGGGGCAGATGATAGTGTTGCGTCTGAGAAGGTCATAAGATGTGTCTTCATCTTGGCGGGGAGCATGAGCATTTGTCGTACTGTGGACTTCAATCACTTGCGTGGGAATATCCCTGCCGGAGGCGAGGACGACAGTGAAAGCAAGACTACCGCGTCTCAATGGGACAAGCCCAACGAAATATAGGTGGCGCAGATCTGGCACTCCAGAGGCCTCACCAAGTTGGTTTGGGTTACGCGTAGAATCTGTCACGTCTTGAGCGAACTACTCGCGGAAGTCAGTTTGTATCGCACAAGATTTCCTTACATCATGAAACCACCTTACCATGTACCACCACCGTGATAATACGTGGGCTGCTTTCACGCCGAGGTCGACATTCGTCCTTGCAGACCGTTGCTCAGGAATGCAGCCTAGGCGAGATATCTGTACGTCGCGTTAGTATCTTTGAACGACAAGGTGAATCTCAAAGTACCTCTACCCATATCTGCCATCTAGGTCCTTCCTCCGTTCCTTCAGCTTTCACCTTCGCCTTCACGTTCTTCTTCGACGGCCGTAGAATTAGGTCATTTCCATTCTTGACCTGATCCCTATCGACTGCCTGCAAAGCTAGCAATTCCCACACGGAGAAAAATCCTTTACCGTCTAAACGCTCTAGAGATATAAAGGGGCGCTTTTCCTTGGACTCAAAATCGCTGTTCCACAAGGACAGCAACTTTAGCTTGTACCGGGCCCAGACAGATCCGTCCACTTCCCCGTAGAGATACGACTGGAGCAGTTCGTCGTGATTGCTACGAGTGGCGGATGGAGCCTAAGATACTGTACTGGCACGACCAATTGTTCACGGCATGTGACGCGTGACGTTTGTGGACCAGTGAGTTCACAGTTCACNCGAAACGCCCACCTGGAGGCCCTCTGTGACTCGTGACACCAGTTCGCCCGAGACCTGTTCACACCCACTGTGACGCGTGATGTGAACAATTGGTCGTGCCAGTACAGTAGTTTGTCATTGCTCGCATGGTGAATCAAAACTCCGGAACAATCATATCCACTCACGACGGGACTGAAGGCATATCGCAGGCGTCCTTCTAGCTCTGGCATGGCTTCTCGAAGGACTTCGTCGGGCACAGCTAGGCCTCGCCAGAGAGCCCTCAGGACTTGGAGGGAGTCCACCTCTCCGACGCTGTTTCGGAAAGACATGCTGAAGGACATGTTGATGACGCCGGAGGTTTGTGAGATTCCGGGGAAATCTAGATGTGAGTCTGTACGACCAATTTATAAAGAGCTCAAGGGTGAACAGATTCGGAGGGCGAGCAACCCTGGACAGTAAGTAAACCTTCGGAAGACGTAAGCTTAGATGAGTCTCGTAGCAACCCGACTATCCTAGGATATCCGATCAATGTATGTTATAGCAAGAAGCGGGAGCAATGCACGCCACATCCCAGCTATAAATGTGTTTGTCTCGCCTCTAGCTAATCACTTGTATAGTAGGGAGTATTGAGTTAGCTGTGTAAAAGTGGCTCTGGAATGAGTTTTGTGTACCTACAACTGAGAGCGAGGGCATTGACCTACATCTGAGTTATGGAACAGCAGAGGTCACCTGCAGACACGGAGTTATGGGGCTTCTTTCGCCAAGTCTTTCGATCTATCGCAGAGATATCTAGTGCGAACATGGGAGGATGCGAGCCGGCCGCGCAAAAAGTAGAATTAAATGAACAAGTCAGCATCGGGGCCCGGTTCTCAGCACGACCCTGCAGAGCGAGGCTTACAGATTAACAGTTCATCACCGGATGATGCAATTACTTGCAAAGAAGTGACTTCGTATGATGATTAGGCTGCAGTTCGAAGCAGCGATGTTAGGTGATAATGTTTAACGTAACCCTGCATGTAAACTGCAGGGCTCAGCGCTCAGCTTCGGATGATTGAATGCAAAGGTGACAGACTGACTGGAGATTTATGAAGCGCCCATCTAGGCCCGGAGGCCGCGCAACGCCACAAAACACGGACGAAGAGATGTCAAAATGCTGTGAAGGCTAGTGCAAAGTTTGCACTCTGTAAAGTTGAAATTATCAGTTCCCACAGCGTCCGGGCGCGGCCAACGAAGAAACAAGGACAAACGCGATATCGGATAGCCAGATGTGCTATTCCACGTGCAACAATGCGGTGGTGCATGCAATAACTGCGAGAAGGAAAGGTCGAATTTGAGCACGTTTTCCTGAAGAGGTCTAGAGTTGGCGTCAACTAAGTATGCCTATACGGCACCGCTCACCTGAGTTAGCATTCGGACAAAAGCTTGCCAAATATCCGGACGTTGACATCCTTCATGTGGTACTCCCTTTATGAACGCTTTTGGGCGTGGTTCCGAGCGGGACAGTACCACCAGCGTTAGACGACAAGGGTGTGATTCGCGAGCGTCCGACGTGATGCGCAGCAGATTTGGGTAAACTTCACGAGTCCTGTACGTGGACCACCTTCGTAGCATTCTCGGTAGCGAGTAAGACTCCCCATTTTACCAGTCGTTGCGCGTGTTCTACCGTTTTCATGGTAGTGAGCCGGCTTGCGCGCCGCTCGCCGTTTGCACAATGGACGTTTTATAACTAGGTTTATATGAAGTTTATCAGGACGAAAGAAAGGCGGCGTAGGTCCCACTCACGCAATAACTGTTTGCTCGTGCCATTGTGTATGCCGTAAAGGGTCCACGTCATCCCCACGTCCATAAAGACTAGACGATGATTTTGGAGAAGGAGCTTCTACGGGATGGAGCAGCCGGTCGCTATGCTGCAGCCGCCTACGTAGCAGTTCGGCTTTGGGGGAAGGTGAGTGCTCGATATCATGCGCTAGCTTCCCTCCTAGAGCTCTGTATACGACAGAGAAGAAGAGCAGTAACCAGGTAACGTCGATGGATCATACATCTCGGCACGGCGATGTGTCGAAATTGACAGGGTTCGTTAGCGTACGTGTCCATCCCATGGAGTCCTGTCGTTAATTAGCTTCACCAGAGAATGGAACGCATACCTGGGCTCAACCAATGACGACAGCTAACGCACGCTGGTAACGAGATTTACAGCACTCCGGTTTTGTCACAGTGTAGGCTAGAACATCAGGATGCCGATGTTGATGCAGGGCATGACCTTCGATACTTCACCACTCTCGGAGCGAACCGTCCACCCCCGTCCAGACGTCGTTCCTCCACGCCTTCTCTCGCGTATATTTTTCCGACGTCTCGCGGACGAGTGCCTCGTCGATCTCAATCCCGAGACCCACGCCTTAATGCAAGTGAGCAGGATGAAGCCCAAGGGGGGAAAGGCGGCACATACCAGCAGGCGCGTTCACGTAGCCGTCCTTGATATCATAGACCGAGGGGTCTGACAAGTACGTGAACAAGTCAGCCCCTTGGTTGTAGTGGATCTTAGGGTCACAGGACGGTTAAAAAGGGTATGTACAAGGGGGGGATGGATCCTTACCTGCCAGCTCATCTCTTGGATGACGACTGCGATGCGTGAGGAACCGAAGCCACAGACGGTACAAATAACTTACAGTTAGGTGCAGTGCTGTCAACTTGGAGACAGGCTGCCAGAGCGATGGGTCCTAGTGGACAATGCGGCGCGAGAGCAACATCATAGATCTCGGTCAGTGAAGCAATTCGATGCAACTCGCTGATGCCACCACAATGGGATACCTGTGTTACGTGTTAAGCGGGCGATTCTATGGGTGAAGCTATACTCACGTCCGGCTGAGCAATGTCAATGGCTCGTCGTTCCAAGTAAGGTCGGAAATCGTGTCTCGTGTATAGCCGTTCGCCTAGGGCGATGGGGGTTGAGACCATCTGCGCGAGATCACCAATTTCTTCGGCCTGTGTAGGCAGCAGCGGCTCCTCGATGAACATTGGCTGGAGCGGTTGAAGTAACTTCGCAAGCTGTTTGGCCATGCCTTTGTGCAGACGTCCGTGGAAATCCACCCCGACGTCTAGCCCCAGAGATCGCACTTCTTGCACGCGGGACACGGTGTCCGTCAGCACGCTGGGAGAATCGATCCAGTCTACCGCACCTATAGTCCGGTGAGACCAGGTTCCGCGCACGATAGTACACAGACATACCAGTCCCGTTCATCTTGACTGCCGTGAAGCCTTGTTCCTTCCGTTTCGCTGCGCCCTCCAGCACGGCCTGAGGGGAGTCGCCGCCAATCCAACCGTAGACCTTGATGCGATCTCTTACTTTACCCCCAAGAAGCTGCCAAACAGGCACTCCGAGTTTCTTGCCCTTGATATCCCACAGTGCAATATCCAAGCCGGAGAGTGCAGACCATTTACGCATGTGATGTGAGCATGATAGTCAGCCAGGTAAACGGCGTATATGATATTTACCATCAAGACAGGACCACCACGATAGAAGCGAGAGCGGTAGGCATGTTGCCAGATGTCTTCGATACGGTCGCCGTCCCAGCCCAGGAACGTATCCCGGAGAGCTATAGATGCTCCTTCAACAGCTTCAGTGTGTCCTACACGAAGATGTAAACTTAACTAAGTAGGATGTGTGTTCAAACGATCGTTGACGTACCTTCCAACGAGCTTTCTCCCCAGCCAGCGATACCGCCTTCCGTAGTGACTTTGACAAATAGCCATCTGGGTGGCAGACGGAATATCTATCCAGCTTTCAGCATGAGAAGAACTTGACGACACAGCAATATGATAGACTCACTTCGATACTTGCGATCTTACTAGATGGTAAAAGCATGCGTGAAGTCTGCGAGTTCAAGGATCCCCTTCATCCCAGACCTTTATAGTTGAGTCATCCATCCGATTCATGACGCATATCCCTTGCGTGGGTCGTGATCAGCTGCTACACGGTTCGGTCCGTGGACGATGAAAATGCGTTCAACGCGAGTTCAGCCGAAGTCCGAGAGTGCTGGGGTCCCCTTTCGGGTTTCCTGGCAGAAGACACCAAAGGCGATGTTGGCAAGCGCAAGAAACAGCTCAGGCGGTACTTCAGACGTTGTCAAAAGCCTCGAGGTCGACGTCGCGAACAGAGATGGTGGACGTCACAGCACAACTTTGGGCGCCTCACGACCTCCGTCTCACCCTCACCACGTCACGTCTCCAACCGTGGTCTCCTAAATTATAGCTTCGTACTTTGGGCATAAATCCACGATGCTATCGGCTCTTCGACCACGGCATCTTACCGCATTTGTTTTGACGACAGTGTTACTACTATGCACGGCACCCGTGCACGCCATCAAATTCGAGATACAAGCGTACCGATACCCTCCAGCAAAATGCATTTGGAACGCGGCACACTCAGGTGCACTGGTCATTGTGACTGCGAATATCGGCCCTGGTGAGGGCCAGCGTATGGATATTGAGATTGTGGACTCTGGGCCGGAGAAGAACGTGTACTTGAGCAAGCGCGGGATTAGCGGCGAGTCGCGGTTCGCGGTTACAGTGCATTCGGAGGAGGGAGACGTCGGGGTGTGTTTCAAAAACTACCTGGATATTGGTATGTCGCTCAAATATGGGTTTGTATCCGCATAACTCAATTTGAGCCTCACAGCGGAAGGTGGACAGCCAAAACGGCGCGTCATTGACCTGGACGTGGACATTGGCGCGGATGCCGTTGACTACAAGTAAGTGGCGACCTTATACCACCGCGTAGTTACCCTAATTATCATGGTACATAGTGCCATTGCTAATCAAGAATCCCTCTCCGCCCTCGAGACCGAGATGAGAAAGTTAGAGGGCGTCGTAAAGGAAATTGTGGATGAGATGGGATACCTAAAGAAACGAGAGGAGAGATTTCAGCTCACGAACAGTACGTGCCGCCTGCATCGTACCAACACCCTGCTCATATCCCTGGTGTAGTGTCAACAAACAAACGAGTGCAGAACTTCGCATGGTTCACGCTCATCTCGCTCATTTGCCTCGGCGCATGGCAAATATTCCACCTCCGAGCGTTCTTCAAACGCAAATATCTCATTGATTGAGATCGCCGCTCTACTTTGATTCATACTAGTGATATCACGCTGTTATATATTGGGTACGAATCATTCTAGAGTGGACGTCTATCCTCGATAAACTTGAAAATGGTGTGAGGTAATTCTCTTGGACTTCACCGGTTTCACCAGTCACCGCTTGATCATAGAACACGCTCTCAGCATCGTAACTCTAAACAGTCTCATCTCCTTTTAAGGTGCTTCTTGTGCGATTTGACTACTTCGCTGACGAAGTCCGTGCTAATAGATGCGTGGCGTTGGGCCTCCCCAGTGCCGTCTCGCGTCATCTTTACGCATCGACTGTACGGAGCCTCCTGATAAGACCCGTTGCCACGCATTGAAGCTATGACCAAGCTAATTGTGATTTATCGGCCTTTCCGTGAAGTCATTGTCCGCTCCATTTATGCACGCATTGTGCTTCGTTTGTCCTAATATAGGCATCCGCCAGAGATATTTTATTGTGTCGACTCTGCCCTCAAGGGATGTATCACTCTTCAATGGGCCAAGCTTTGCGTTTACAATACCGCCATATTGCGTCTATTGTAAACCCCGTGGCCCAAGGGTCCGATCTTCGTTGCCACCGAAGGTCCGCTGCTTTGGCCTAATACACATGGTAGAGGTGTGACTCCTCGAGGCCCATGGACCATGATCAGAGGGGTATATATAGCCTGCCGTTTCCCTGTCTAGAGCCACCACCCCTCAAGCATCCCCTATTACTCTCTTATCGCTGCGTGGCGTGCGAAAGCAGCCCATTAAACATCATTTTGATCCCAAAGGTAGCCCTGCTCGTGGCTTATCCTCGCCATATAATGCTAAATCCTGTGCGCTACGCCTCCTTGGGTCATGTACATAGTCGGAGGCGTTCCGAAGCGAACGCTGCCGACGATGTTCATGAGCAATGGTATGCGGCAGCCACGGAACTGACCAAGGTTCGTCGCACCTTATATATTAGGGTTTGTTCAAGCACGACGAGAAGCTCGAATCGTCCGTAGGAAACGATACTGCGACTCATTCCACCTGGACCGCGGTGATGCAGGCACTCTCTTCCTTGGAAATCGATTCAGGGTGACAGCCCGCTCGTAGAGTCTGGGCGTAGCATGGTATTGTGATAGAGATGGTACGCTGATCATCTCTATCGCGATAACACGCCCGCCTCGCCTCTTTGCCTACACATAAATCTCGTAGTACATCCTTGTGTCTGGCGGCCTGAGATTATATTGCAAACTCACAGCTTCATACACGAGACCGACAAGAAATTTCGAACAGAGCGACGAGTATACAGTACATGGAATATTGACGACGGCGAAAGTCGTCAAATGCGTGTTGTCAGACAAAGTAGAAATGATGTCATCACAGACCGCATAACGGGGCACCTCCAAAGGACGCAAATTTGATGTCTTTTCTTGTTTGAGCGTAATGGTCCGTAAGCTGTCAAAGCTCGTGAGGATGACGAACAGCGGTCGTAGCTGTTGAGCCTCGGGTCTTGGGATGTTTACAGGAGGAGTTGCAGGGCTAGTGCGGTTGAAGCTGGAGTAGCTAAGGGTAAAGTTGACGAGGCCCCTTCCAGGCAATGCGTTGAGGAAGGATATCACCGATGTCGAGTCTTGTGCGCTGCTTGTGATATTTAGATCACAGAGACATCGGAACGGCTGTGCTGTTGGTTGAAGGATACTAGCATAGTCGATGTTTGCCATCCGGAATGTCAAGTGCTCCAGCGTATCAAGGGATCCTAGGTGTTGAGGGCTGGGAGTAAGAGAGGTAGGAGATGAACAGAGCGAAGCTCTGGCTGTGAGCAAATAAAGCGACATAGCCTTTCTTGCACTCGAGAGGTGGTGGCTTCAAGCTCCAGCATTGTCAGAGAGCGTAGAGCAGGGGCACAACTTCGAAGTTCCTTGAGCAAAGCTATGGTTGTTCCCGGAGGTGAGTCCATGCAAACTCGCGCAAAGTTGGATAAGCAAAAATCCGGAGCTCGGGAAGCTCTGAGCGAGGCCACTGGCTTCGAACGGTCCATGAGACGGAGATTAAGTGGGGCAGGGGGTGTCCTCTACTTGCGGGATAGTAGGAGTGGAGTTTGGCGTAGCACTCTTGAGCGACGTAAAGAGCGCGTCCATCTTCCGCAACGGGATATTGGAAGCGTAATCTTCGTACGCGGCGTGAATAGCAGCAAAAGCTATCCCACTCTTCATGCAACGGTTTCTCTAAGATAGTCTGCAATTGAGAGAGGCAGATGATATAAACCACGAAGCTTTTAGGCCGAAGGAAAGGAAAGTCATACCAACAAGTTCTCTGACTCCGTCTTTCTTACACGCTCTCCGGGAAGTAGCAAGATCAACAGCCTCAAGTCCTCTGATGTATGCCACAAAGTGTCCACCGCGCCTTCGAGAAACGCGTGGCATGCAAGTGATACGTGAAGCAATGAAGCAGGGTCCTCTATGCTCTCCACAATGAGCTAGTATATCTCCGCAATTTGGAGACAGCGATGCATATTCGTCTCTGCAATTATGCGCAATCAGCAGAGGATCGACCTCACTTATGCCTGAAAAATGCTCGAACGCTCACTGTTAGTTGGTAGTGCTCGAATTTGTGTCGTCTCGGTTGGCTAGAAAGTTAGTAGAAATGCAGCCTAACCTTAAGCAGGGGCACGTGAAGGCGTGAGAACCAGCATCGTGTGAACAAGTACGATCAGACGATGCGCATTGCGAGCTGGCCGCTAGGACTTGCTACTCGAGTATCAAGAGCTTATACAAACCACGCGTAGAATAATTGTTCGTGGATAGCTCAGTTTAACAGAAGGAGCCCCGTTCAGAGCAAATGATACTTAAGTCATCACATACCGGAGCGTTTAACTAACTCCCCGACCCCGTCACTGCCCGCTATGCGCTCTAGCTTCATGTAATCGTACCGCGAGTACAAAGTTCTACAAGTCACATCCGGTGCTTCGACGCCCTCATCGAGGAATGGATACGAGAGGAACTCGGTGTAAAACTGGGGGTGATCTGGCGGTGCGTAGAAAATGAGGTTCCTTATCCCGCGAATCTTGTATCTGTGTGAAACACGGTCAGTCAGAAGTCATTCATGGTGGCCCAGATCACGCACCGGCGGAAGAAGTGGAAGCGCTCGCTGATCAAAAGGAACGACTTCTTGCCATTAAAGAAGGCTTGGCGAGCACGAGAGATGTCCTGGTTGGACGAGTATCTAGCACACACGTTGGTAAATAAGGGATTTCACACCGGGAGCGCGGGAACTGACTCAGAGAGCACCGTGAAGGAAACGCCGACGGTCTTGCGGAAGTGATTCTGTACACGGATGAAGTCGAACGACGACGGGACAAAGACGACCGTGTTGACGCTCTGTACGGCTGATTTCAAGATGGACGGCAGGACCTGTGAAAACAAGGTTGGTAAGCTAATGCAGGATTCAGGCAATTCAAACTCCCTCACCTGGGTGATAAAGTACTGGAAGCGCTTGTCGGTTTCGTCCCTAGGACTAGAACAGTCAAACTCGAGGAAGTTCTGTGGCGCCGATGACGTATGAGTACATATGCAGGACATGCAGCAATCATGGACCCACTTGATCAACACCATCGGGAGCGGGAACGGGTTGCCAGCGGCGGTCCGTCCTGATCTTACCCGCGACGTTGAGAAGGGAATTATTGAAAAGTGCTCTGGTTTCGGGGGTTTCATACGCTGATAGAAGGATAGATTGACGTAAGAAAGCCGAGCTAGGTGAACGTTAAGCGAAGTGTAAATTCAGCAGTATATTTAGCTTACTGGCCGTCGAGGTACCAAGGCTTGATGCGTGAGAAATCTACATCGTGGGACTCCTTCGGAAGCTTGTTCAAATGAGAGAGCACGAACTGCATTCGGTGTAAGAGGATGCAAAGATTGGAGGTCGTCTCCTCCTACCTGGACATGTTCCCAATTTTGCATGGTCAAAGCATCCATTTGGTCGACGATGAGCACTTCGATTGACGAAAGGAAGTCGGCGTTCCTGATAGATATAAGTCAATACACGGTTAACAAGAGCTGCCTAGGCCGCCTGAGCTACGTACTTCTCTTTCTCGATTGACATGCGCAGTCCCAACGGACTTGCGAGGATTACGTCGCAGGCGTAGAAGTCGGCGTATATTTTCACGCTCTTGCGAGTGAGCTTCACTCCGACTCTGAAACTGTCGTCGACATTCCCCTTGAACATTTCAATGTGGTCTCTGGGGTAGGTTCCCGGCTCAGCTGAAGCGAGCTTGTCTACGGCCCCTGGCGGCAGGCCGTACTCGGACTGGAAGCGCGAGTGATTCTCCACCTGGAACGACGGTGGCGGGGTGTGAGATGTGAGAGCGGATACCCAGCGCTGAGCGAAGGAGCGAAAAGGTAGGAGGATTAAGACGGACGGTCGGGTGAAGCCTTGGTCCTGCACGTCTTCCGGGACTGCAGACCCAGACTTCGAGGCGTGAGAGATGCGCTCGTTGTTTTTCAGTACGCGACGTCGCTTCCTGTACCGAATTCAAAGCCTATCTGGCAGGAGTATGTCGAAACCACGTACTTGGTGATATGGTTCAGAGCGTGAAGGCTTATTGCTTCTCGGATGGTCTGATGTGAATCCAATGGCGTTCGCGTCAAGTAGAGGTCTTGATTCGAGGAAAGAGAGGACAATATGTCGTTTTGCAAAGCAGCGAGTTCTTTGGTGGTAGGGTTAAACATGAAGAATAGATCTTGCGTGGTGTCGAAGCGTACCTTTCGGTAGACTCGACTGACGTTCCTGAAACGGCGTCCAAAGTCTGTCGAGGATCTGTACAATGGGGTGAGCACATCTCAAAACTTCTACGTATCCCTCCATGCGTACCACTGCTTTACCTTCCCGCTTTTCCGAGGTGCTAGACCCAGCATCGGGCATGTATTCTACGATTGCGCCTAGCTTCCCTCGTTGTGCTCGTGACATCTTCCAATGCTTGTTATCCACAGCTGTACGTTTGGGCTCCGAGATATCCGCAGGATTGGGGCCGAAGTGGCTTTCATACGGGTCGTTCGAACTGTCTATTCTATGGTTATTGCCAAGCAGGGAAAGAGTAAACTGCGTACGCACCTTCCGAGGTTTCCTCCTCGAGCTCAACCGCATCATCCTCAACGTTCGAAATCTCCGTCACTGAGTCCTCTCCCCCCGCCTTTTTTGTAGAGTCCTCCGGTTGAGCTTCCTCCTGCTCACTGGATCCGACTTCTTCGAACTGCACACTCCTGCGTTTGTTGAGCTTTTCGGACGGTCTTGAATCGTCCAAGATCCATTTTCGTTTTCCCGCTTTTGTGGCAGAGACGTTGAGGAGGGTAAGGAGCTGTGTGGTTGTTTCGCTTCCTCGGTCTATGGCCATGACGAGTGAATTTAGAGTCGCAAAAAGTTCAGAAAAGGCAGAAGCCATCAATGCACTCTAAATGATCGTCCACGTGGCTCTCGCGTGATCGCTGCTTCACGCTTCGGCACTCGGCACCGACTTGCCGTAGCTTGGAAACTTGTCTTCACACCGCCATCTCCGTTGGCGAGCTCTGCAACGGCTGTCTCCACTCAACACCCTACCTGTGCAAGCTTACATCCGCCCTCGACACACATACTAGACATGAAATATTTATTGTCCGGTCTCGTCGGCATATTATGGCTATTCACTCCTCTCCATCCAGCTCCTCGTAGTGGCGGAAAATCCCCAAGCTGTAGGGCTGTCTGCGTCCGCTGGCGAGGTACTCTTTAATCCTGGGCTCCTCCTCGACACGCTCCTTCAACGCGAACACGTTGTCGTATTTCCCTGTCGCCTTCAAGGCCGCCACACGCTTGGGAAACGCGAAGGATACGCCGTCCACGATCTGCGGCACGCCACGGCTTTTGAGTGCTGTTACGCGGCAGGAAGGTGACCACGAGTCTTACCTGGAAGAGGACCAAGTCCGCAGTGGTTGTCGTGGTACCTACCAAATATGCCCGTGCGCCGTTCTTCGTGTCCGGGTTCGCCTGCAGGACGGCCTCGAAATGCCCCAGGTATTTTGGGAGCCGCAGTGCACGGTACGCCTTTGCCTTTGCAGCCGCCTCGGTTTTCTGATCTTCATAGTAGTCAGCACTACTGATTGGGTGATGCACGTCGTGGGTCTGGGAACTTAACGTCAATACATAGCACAGCGTTGGACAGACGTTGGCGAATCACCTCGTTGTTGAGATCAAGGGCCGTTAAAACTAGCTGGTTCACCGTGCTACGGACTTCCTCCTCGTCTTCACCCTCCTTCTTCCCCGCGAGCCCAAACTTGGGAGCAATGTGGTTCAAAATCGCGGGAGTCTGGGAAATGATGCGCCCCGACGGGAGCTTCAAGGCGGGCGGCGCGAAGTGAGGAGGATAGCCGCTGCTCTTCGGGTCCGTGATCGCCGGCAGCATGATGTCTGGCTCGTTGACCTCGGTGTACGGTATCCCCACGTACTCGAACGCGAGGCGGACGTGTTCGCCACGGCCTGGGATTCCTGGCCACTGCATTCGCTGGTCAACAACCGTGCGGCCATCAACTGAACCTATACACGCACGTAATAAAGGACGTAGTCCTCCTTTTTCTGCTTCTTCGCGGCTGGCTCGTTCGAAGTTTCCGTCGACATTGCGGCTCTTGGGAACGGTGCAAGCGGGGTGAGTGAGACGTGACGTCCGTGAGGGATCAATACGCTCTTTAGTGCTGATGGATGCGACAGAAGGCGTCGAGTCATAGGAATATTGCCTGGGAATGCCGCCCCGTGCGATGTGCACATCGTTTGTCACGACTATGTAAATTGGTCACGTCGATTCGTCATCTCTGTGACGTCACACGTTGCCTCATGCCGCGTCGCTCAGGGCTGATGCGCCTGTGCGTCCAGAGTCACCCACTACCACCCAGTCGTGTCCAGTGAGCTTGGCGCTGTCCTCGCCGTTGGATGGTCGGTCAGGCCGGTGAGTAGTGCCTCTCTTCCACTTGTCGATCGCTGGAGCAGGGCTGACAAAATTGACCCAGCTTTGGGTTTACCGCTCGCGAACGCCCGAGAGACCAGCCACCTTCGAGAAGTCATTGGGGATGTAATTTGGTCAAATTCCTCGCGGCCGACTGTCAGAGCACTGAAAAATAGGCCAGCTCATCTCTTACCATGATGCGGGTCGCGGTCAAGCTCAGAAACGATTGGTATCATGTCATGGCGATGTGTGTCGCACGACATACGCAGGCCATGACCAATCGTCGCTGTTCCATCTGGTATATTGATGGCTTAGTCTCTTTATATCTGAGAGACGGATGGTCCGTAGCTCGTCGTGAAAATTTCACCCATCAGGTTATTTACCTCCTTGCTCCCCTCAGGATCACCTGTAACCGTTGGACGGGCTGTAGTCGACGCCAGCCTCGTGAAAACAGTGAGCTCGAATGGAATTCCTGATAGACCTGGTTTTCATATAATACTGCACATCGCAGGCGATATTTTGACAAATTCGCCCGACAGATTTGTCGGTATGGGCGTCTCACATTGCTCGCTTCTGGTGGACCGACGCCCTGCGTCGTCGAACTGCACCAGTGCAATTCCTGGGTACGCTCTCTGGCACTGTCCGCCGGAAATTTGCTACCATGTCACCGTGGCTGCGGCGGGCGGGCATAAGACCTGTCTGGGCATTCGAGTTCGGACCGAGTTCCCCTCGCTTAGAGCTACACTAATGGTTCGCACCCGGCGGTGCCTCATTATGGGTAATTCGGCGCGGTCCCATGCCGTAATGCTGCCTTCATCAGTCACTCAGGTCCCACCTCTTTGATGCGAACCGTGTGCCCGTCGGATGTCGGTCAGGGTTGCTGGCACTATCTGGGCGTGATCGCCCATGTATGCCGCCAAGTACGCTAACCAACCTGCTTTACTCGGCGGACGCGTTCCAAGCCGCTGCTGCGGTGCTGTAGAGCTCGTGGCCTGAGCACTGCTCGACGCTCGCTCCGGAAGCCGAGCGAGCTGCGGGCGCTTCGAGCACGACCGTGTCGGTGGTATGCTCTCAATGGTGCGCAAAATCATCTCGCGCCCCGCTCGTCGCTCAACACTCACTGTATAGTGCCGCTGTATGGAGCTAATTTGGCATCCCGGTAGCAGCATGAGTGACCTATTTCCGCCATCGTAATGGTTTGATGACCACAGCATGACGAGCTTACTCTCATTGTGCCACCCCGGCCTCCGTCGGAATCCAGCTGGAGCTCAGCGCCGTCTGTCTTTGTGCGCGACTGGGCCGCAATGGCGTCTCGCTGCTACTGCCTGTGCGTCTGCTTTCGGCCATTTTACAAGAAAAACTAGGAAGGCACCTGGCGCGCGGAAGCAGGCAGGGGTTCTAATGGGTTCAATGCGCCTGGAAGTGTCGAAAATGTGCAATAGCCCTTTGCTAATGAGGTGCGCTGGGAATTCGCCGTTCAGAGTTGTCAGTTGGAGCCCTGCACTGGGTCAGATCCGTACGAGAAGCTCTCTAAGTGGTGCTGTCATCACCATTCGTTCCGTAAAGCACGGCAGAAAATAGCTGTACGCGCTTGACCATCGTACCTCTGCTGTAATTTTACGGTTGAATGCTCTGCTTATAGCATTCCACCGCCAAACAGTTGACTACCCAGGGTCCAAATAGGGCATCTTACGTCAAAATAACGACTGGGTCTGTAGACCGCCAACGGACACTTTCATAGTTGGGAGAAGAACGTGACGTCGTCGCGGAGATTGTATGGCGGAAAACTTGCCGATAAGACATCGTGAGTATCTTTCGCATGAGTCGGACCCGCGCGCTCGTGGATCTCGATTTCGCGGTAAACGGTCCTCGCGACATGGATTTTTACGGAATGTAGCCCCATCGAGTCGCTTCGCGTGCGACATATGGTAGCTTTGCATCTCATTTGAAGAAAGAAAAATGATGCCGATCCGCTGAGTAGGCCGCTATTCCTCTTCGACTCTGCCGAATTACTCAGGACTCATTGCAGCCCTGATTGACTGGTGTATCAGGCTCCAATTTGGAAAGACCGAGCATCGTCTTACGCTCTTTATGGTCACCCATATCATGGCAGACAACTGAGGCTGAGAACCCGCGCCGCTAAAACACGAGGTAACGTACTATTTGAGCAGTCTGACCTTCCTTTCTCCATGCGTTCCCGTACGGTTCTCATGGTCTGTCTGATTATAGTGTTTTTGGGCTGGAAAATACTCGCTTACACGCTAGACTCGGCGGCTCTATCTCGCTTTACGGGCCTGTGCCGCCATTTGTACAGGAAGGTCTGGGTGCATTGTTCGGCGTATAGCGATGGCCCTAAAACTCACTACACATCAGGCAGCACAATTGGTACCGACCAGGGGTTCCCTGGATCTGGTTCAGGGCAACGGAGGTCGTCTCAAGCGATTTTCAGCGGTGAAAACCTGCATGAGAGCTTGTTTCCGCCCATATTCTTCCCGATGTTCCGAATTTACGGCAAGGCGATGCTGCCACGCGTGGCTGGGCACCGTATGGGTACCGTACGCAGCCGGTTTGCAGCCCCCCGATAGGTGAGCCTTCGTCGCTTTGAACCGCACTGTCCCCCGCGTAACGTTTTCGTTCGTGAGCGGGACACGAACGTTCGCTCCACACCCATCGTCGCGGAGTTACAACGCAAAATGACATTGCCACCTTGTGGTACTTTGTGCCCGTGTTGACATGAGGACGCCGCGAGACCAGTCGCGTCTGGCTTCTTGCCAGGAGGACCGCTCGGAAAACCGGGCAATTCACTGGCCGCCCTCGCTACTCTCCGCCTAGAAAGTCTGTCCGGAGATGCCGTCGCTTGGATCTCAGGCCCGAAGACTTGTCACTTGACCTCTCCATCCCTCTGGAGCCTGCCCGTGGATGCTCTCCATCCGCGTGGTACCATGAACCGTCTTCTTTCTTTAGTTGACGCACAGGGGATCTAACGCTCATTTACTGACTTATCCAGCCTCCTGAAGGCGCCAGCAATCTGCCATGGGTGACTCGGATACCGCTGTCTCACCTGGGATTCGTGCGCGGACTCTGTGCGTGCAGGCAGCAGACATCAAAGTTCGGCTCGCGGGCGTCGCCTGCGCCTTTCCCCGTCGGTGAAGCCCACGTTCTCATCTGCGCCGGCGTTCCCTGATCCTCACACAGCACCGAGAATATCTGGCGATCGTTGGCACGACGGGGGCTTCCCCCAGGCGACACTCTTCAGGTATGTACACGGCTGCCTAATCGGGACTGCGGGCCAGTGGTCGCTCAGCTCCGTGCGAAAGAGGCTTCTCCCGCGCCGCCAATAGTCACGCTTTGGTATCGGAGGCCCTTGGGCACCCCAGTCATCAACGCCCAACGCTGGTCAACGCTGGTCAACTGTGATTCCTGCACGATCGGCCATGTGCAGCCCTGACTGTGAAGTCGGCCGCTTCGGGCTCGCTCCGACAATCGCCATGGCCGCACGTTTCACTGGAACAATAGGTAGGCTCGTTCAGCGTTATGTTCGAGTCCGATTTCCCTGTGTCCGGTGCCGGGTTTATGTTCGGGAATCCCTGACAAATCATCGCAGCTCGCCTGCTCAGATGGGCGTGCCATTCCGACTCGGATGTGTTGTGATAGGGTCAATAATGTTCAGCGATGCATTCATAGTGTCCATTACCTTGTCTTGCGATACGCATTCAAACTATTGGCGCCTACAAGCGTGAGGCCTATTGCCAATGATCCTGTATGAGGTGAAGGTCGTTCCGCAGAGCCGTGGTTGACGCTTCTCATGGTCGCACGGAACGGGCCAGACGAGATACTACACTGATGATCTTACGCGATATTCCCTTTTTCTCAGCTTCTGCCAGGCCAAATGACCACTGTGAGTCTCGCTACATATGCAGTGATCTTCCTCCTCATGTGCGTGCTTCAGCCCTTTAAACTGTCGCTCACAGACTTATCGGGGTCTAGACCTCTCCGCTCTAGGCTCTGCCGTGCAGGATCGGTCAGGTGCGAGGGGTGCCCCCCGACGGAATGAGCTCGAGCTCAGGTTCAACAAAGCTCAAAGAACCCGCCTCGGGACTCGTCTCCGCTCCCCGGAGAAACGTAGCTTACCCTGCATGCTGCGACGCCGTATGGGGAGATCCTGGTATGTCGCGGTGCCACGCGCGGAAACGAATCATGAGAATAACATACCGCTATTGGTGATTGATTGGGAGTCTCTCGTGAATGGGCCGGCTCTAGGCTTGTGCATCCCGGGGACACTCTATATCCACTGGCCGTGACGGACACCTGCGAGGAACTCTCGTCATCGTGCAGGGACGTCAACGACGCGCGGAATTCCGAGGAGCACTCAATTCAGCCATCACGCATCGTACGATGCGATTGCGATAGAGGCGGGACTGGCTACGCCGATTGCTGCCTCTCCCTCGCCGAGCGGTGCACCAGCAGCTCTGCGCTCGATTGCCTCGTCCTTCGTCCCCGTGGGCCCTCGGACTCAGATGACGTCTGGTACCCGAACCTTGCCTTCTGCTGGCCTACTTCCTGTTCCACCGCTCTGCGCTTTCGATTATGTGCTGTCGCCCGATGCGCCCGCACATCCACGCAGTCGGCGCCTGCTGTTTGCCTTCTGGGCGCGTTTAGGCTGGCTGAAGCGTGTTTGATTGTGTGCTTAGGAGTGCGTTCTCCATACCCGGGCGGGCGAGTCGCTGAATGCTGTGTGGCGGCGGGGCACTTCCTGTGCTCCCGGCTGCCTGGCGGGCCTGTGGGGTGGATCGGACGGCCCGCCGCGCTCCGTTCCTGGCAGAGACGCCTTGCGGGGATATCTACACGCATTTCTCAAAGCACCGCGATGGCTCTGTGCTCCAAGCACGTACGCCCTGGCGTGTCGGCACGGTGTCCCCTAGCAAAGTCTGCGAACGTCGAATACAGGCAGCCGTTTGCAGAAAATTCTCCAGGATCTATCGCAGTCCGTCTGTGTGGACTTTGCTCGGGGGCTGCTTCTCGTCAAGTGAGCAGTAAATTCCGATTTTCCGATTTTCATCTGTGCCCGACCGAGCCTGCGAGGCTCGCTGCCGCAGACGGTGCAAAGCTACTCCAGTGCGCCCCAACTTTCCCATTCATCGGAAGCCCCCGTCTTTCTGAACTCTGCTCCTAGTCTGAAATGACACGGATGACCAGTGGCATTACATGTGCACACGTACTCCACGTGGATCGCTACTCTCACGTCGATCCCACCACTAGTGAATTTACCCGGTGCTTTTACAACGCCACAATCCCGGGCTGTCTTCTTGCTACGCGATGCCAGAGCAAACATCGACGCCCTCTTGCACCGCACGAAAATGAAGGGCCCGTTAGCCTCGACCGGCCTTGTCCGCGAAAGATTGGTGTCCTCAGAACGCGCGCTGCGTTTCGCAGCGACAGACCTCAAGACTGACGAATCAAACTAACTAAGCTCAGTCTGATTGACACCATGTTCGCACCGCTTTGTCCTCGCCGTCGCGCTCAGCTGTTGCCTCGCATCCCTTGCGTCCTCGCCCCATGTTCACACTCACGTTTATCCGGCAAGGCCTCGACGGGCATCACGCCGCACACCGAATCCCCGCACTCGCCCCCTCCACATCTTCTGCACATCCCGTCCGCCGTCCCCCAGCCATCGGACATTTCACACAGGAACCGCCGCGAGGGGAGGAAGCCACGTCCCCCGCCATCGACGGCACCTCTCGATCACTTCCTGTCCGACGCTTGCGCGCAGATTCACGTCGATAGCGGTGCAGAAGGCAGGAAGAGCGAGACAGAGGCCCCCTTCTTTTCTCTTCTCCCCGACCTGCGAGGGTACGTAGCGCGGCCGAGCCCGCCTGATTCTTGAGTCGCCGCGGCCGCAGGGATTTGCTGCCCCCGCGCCCGCTGGCATTCGCGACGACCCCTTTTCTGTGCGTGCCGGTCATGCGCCTGTCGCGCACATCCCCCTCGTCGCGCTGCGTCCTGGTCGTCCCTGAACGTCCGTTTGCAGAAGGGTCTGCCATATACTGCAAGTGGTGCCGCTGCACCGCCTGGCTGCACACTGCTGCAGCGCTGCACCCGCGATCGTCTGCGGTGCTCATTTCAGCACGCCTGCGCGGCGCACACGCGCCCCTGCGCTCTAGACCGCGCGCGAATCGCCCGCGCGGCGACACTTCGAATTCGGGGCCCACAGAGCGTAACACCGTCGTCCCTCTCCGAACCGCGTAGCCACTGCGTACATACTCCCATCCCACTCGTCACGTAGGGCCTCGGGATCGCGACGCCCGTCGGGTGCTGGGAGGTGCGTGTCGGCGAAGCCTTTACGTAGGCCCCCCTCGAGGCCAGGGCCGCCGCGCGATGCTTTGCGGCCCTGCGTCGTTCGCAGCCCCCGCGCCGGCCTCCCAGACATGACGTCCTCTGTTGACGACATTCTCTGTGTGTGCGCGCGCGGGGAGGGACAGAACATGGGTGCAGCCAGCTAGCTCAAGGTTCAGCGCGATCGGTGTGCGCGCCCGGGCGGTGTCCGGTGATGGCCCGCGAGCGTTGTGCGGACGTACTCAGGGGCCTCGCGACGCCGTTGTGGGTGCGCGATGCGCAGGCGTGGAGGCATGTTAAAAAGTGAAAAAGAGGAAATCTGGGGAAGCAGAAGCGCGGCGAGGCACTCGTCTCGGCGGCGCGTCTTCCGCGTAGCCCGCCGGGCAGTAAGCATGGATCGCTGTGCGTGCGAGGACCGCTGTACGTGCCCGCTCTCAGGCCAACACCTCTTAGCGAAGTGCGCGTCCGTGCTCGTGCTTGGCGTTCGACAATGAATTCGGCTAAGCGGTACACACAGGGTCTACCGGCCCATCCACCCGCCGTCGACGACGAGCAGCTCGCCGCACACGTACTGGCTCGCCGCGCTCGCGAGGAACACCGCCGGGCCCGCAAAGTCGCGCGGCTCGCCCCAGCGCCCGGCGGGGATGCGCTCGCTGATCTGGCGCAGGCGCACGGGGTCCGCGAGCAGCCGCTCGTTCCTGCCTCGCGCGCGCGTGAGCTCCCGCCCGCACAGCGAAAAGGAGAGAAGGGCGCGCACATGTCCGTCGCGATGTACCCCGGGACGATCCCGTTCACCTGGACGTTGTCCTTGCTCCACTCGTTGCTGAGCGCCTTCGTGAGCTGCCCGAGCGCGCCCTTCGCCGCCGCGTACGCGGGCACCGTCAGCCCGCCCTGCTCCATCGTCAGCATCCCGACCCGCAGCGCAGAGAGGCGCGCGACGCACCTGGTAGGTGAGCAGGCTGCAGAAGTTGATGATCTTGCCGCGGCGGCGGGGCACCATGTGCCTGCCGGCGGCCTGGCAGAGCAGCCAGCACGCCTTGAGGTTGACGTTCAGGACCTGCCGTACGAAGGCCGACGGTGAGCAGTGATAGAGCAGTGATGGCATGGGACGAGCGATAGGGGGTGGACGGCGCCAGATGGGGAACGGTGCAGATCGTCGCGACGCAGGGGCCGCGACGCGGCGGGAGGGTCAGCGGGCGCAGGGACGCGTGATCGGCGGTGGCCGCGATCGGGACGAGCGCAGGGCGGGCGGTGACGTACGCGTTTCGCCGCGCGTGTACGTCCGTCGCGCGCAGGTGGGGAACATCGAGAACGTCCCGCGCGGCGAGAACGCGGCGTGCGGCGGCCAGGTAGGGCACCGGTGGCGTCATGCAATGCCAGGGTGCGAGAGTTGGCGACGGGTCCCGTTCCATGCGTGCACGGGCGTGTGTGGGTGCAGAAGAGGCCCACCGCGGTCGAGGACGCAGGGCCGGAGCGGTTACGAGAGGGGAAGCGAGCGTGGGTGCCGCGGCGGGGACGAATGGGGGCGCAGCGTTGGATCAGGAGGTGTACCCAAAGGAGCAGCGAAAAAGGGTCGGGAGGGAGAACATATTGCAGGTGAGGTAATTAGCCCAGGGTCAGGCAAGGGATCAGGAGCCGTGAGCAGAGGTGATCACAGTCCAGGATGCAGCGGCGACGATCCAGGGAGCGTGAGAAGTGCAGGACGTTCCATTTCCGGCGCGAGGTCGAGATTCAGCCAGGCGTTGGTGAATAGACCAGGTGGAGAGGATGCGTGGTCGAAGGTGGGCGAGGAATGCGGAGGGAGCAGCGAGGAAGAGACCTCGGACGATGGCCGGCAGACGATGCGACATAACGAGACGGCGACGATGGTGTTCCAGCGCAGAACACGCAACGACGTCATAGACCGCCATGTCAGACGGAAGACCGTGGGAATGTGCACATGGACAGTGTCGTAACGGGAGAGATGCGAGGGCACCCGGGTGTGCCACCAAGTCCCACGGCGCATGTATACAGGCGCGCGTACAGGTGTGCGATTAACAGAAACAAATGACAGAAAAAATAAAAGAGCCCATGAGCACCACGCAGACACATCAGAACGACGGAGAGCACTGCGCACCTCGTCCCAATCTGCCTCTGCAAACTCCACAGCAGGTGCACGCCGCTGGATACCCCCGCAGTTCACGAGGACATGGATGTCGCCCATTTTCTCCACGGCGTGCGGAAATACACCCTTGACGCCTTCAAGGTCCGCCAGGTCACACTCGACGACTTCGACACGGCGGCCGAGGGCCGCGATCTGGTCGCGCGTCGCCGTGTTGGTGCTGCCGGGACGCTGTACGAGGCAGATGTCCGCGCCGGCCTCTGCGAGGGCGAGCGCGCACGCCTGGCCGATGCCTGAAAGTCGCAGCGGAGGTCAGCCGCGATCTGCGGGCGGAACGAGAGCGAAGCGAGGGGGCATGGGGGAGATTAGCATCGCGCGAGGATGCGCGGAAGACAATGGGACGCAGGGCACGGAAGGATGTGGTGGCTGTGAGACCCGTGCACAGGAAACGGACGGCGGTACAGGGGGAGACCCGTAGGTCGCCTGCCTGTGGAACATAGCATGACTCGGGCTTACCTCTGGTTGCGCCAGTGACGAGTGCGGTCTGGCCTACGAGCGAGAAGAGCTGCAGTGCTGGCTGCGACGGCGTCCGTTCCATCTCGGGGCTGCTGAGGAATAATCCGCGGAACGAGTATAAACGGGGGGTAGCGGCGGTCACTTCGAACTACGTCAGGACCTGCCCCCGCTGCTTATATCGTCCCGCCCCAGCGTCGAGCACACGAATGTGTCGAGGACGGGGTAGCGAGAACTGGCCCGCATTTCCGGGCAGGACATCCGGACGGGCGTCGCGTGGCCTCGACCACGGCCGTTCCTGCGTGCGCAAAAATCGGCAGAAATTGGGCCGTGGCGTGATCGCCGTTTAGCGTGCAATTTACGAGGGCGCGGACAATGGGAATCATGGCTCGCCGCTCGTCGGACCATCACCCACGCGAGACAAGGTTCGGGAGGCGGGCCCGCCCTCCCGGACGGTAAATCGTTTCCAGGAAGCCAGGTCTTCCCGCCGGGTGTTTCGATGTTAGGCGGACGGGGCACCGCCGACAATGAAAGCGCGGGAAGCACACGAAGATAGGGCTGCACAAGGCGACGTTCTGGACCAGATAACAAAGCGACGAAACGAGCGATTGACTGAAGCGTGCAGATCTGGGGTGCGTTGTGTGCGAAAGGTAAAACAACCGTCGAGGACAGAAAATGCGGCCTGCGAGATTCGAAACCACGTTGCCCAAAGCGCGCGCGTGTGGGGAAGCCCGCTGCCGGATCAGGAAGGTGCGTACCGGCCCGCGCGCGCCCGATAGCCCGATTCAGATCTAAAGAAACTCGGACCGTACCACCGGTGTGGGGGAGGAGGGAGAGGTCTCGGTCCCCCCCGCGAGGCATCCTCGGGCTCGGACCAATATCTCTCTGCGCCTTTTGATTTACGTGCGTGGGAGAACAAGGGCCGTAGCGAAGAGGTTTTCTCCACAGACGCCCCGCACACGAGACCCCCTGAACGAACTCTTGCTCCTCGACCACCACGAACATGGCCTATATAAACTCCCCGCATCCGCTCCCAGTTCCGCCAAGTTCAGCCCCCCTCTCCTGCCTGCACAGCCCCCTGGTCTGCCGCACCTATCCTCCGTAACACACCACACCCCTGCTGCTGCCATGTCTCCCTCCGTCATCCGCCAACAAACCGCTGTCGTCCTCCACGGTGCTCGCGATCTCCGAGTCGAGCAACGGAACATATGGACCCCGCAGCAGGACCATATCCAGGTCGACGTCAAAGCCACCGGGCTCTGCGGAAGCGACCGTACGTCCCAAGCCTGACTTCGCTTCGAGCCACGCCGACTGACCGCTTTGTGCGCCAGTGCACTACTATCTCCACGGCCGCAACGGCGACTTTGCGCTTCAGGCACCCCTCGTACTGGGCCACGAGGCCGCCGGCGTCGTCACCGCTATTGGCCCTGGTGCCGCAAAGGCAGGCTTCCGCCTCGGCCAGCGCGTCGCGATCGAGGCAGGCATCAAGTGCGGCTCCTGCTCGTACTGCGCCAAGGGCCGTTACAACCTCTGCAAGAACATGCGCTTCGCCTCAAGCGCCAAAACATTCCCACATCTTGACGGCACCCTCCAGGAGCGCATGAACCACCCCGCGAGCTGCATCCACCCGTACGCCGTCCGACGTCGCTTGCCGGCTCCGAGCTGATCACACGCATTCCGCAGATTGCCAGACAACGTGTCGTTCGAGCAGGCCGCGCTCGCCGAGCCGCTCTCCGTCCTCATCCACGCCTCACGCCGCGCCGGCATCTCCCCCTCCTCCGCGCCCGCGCCCGCGGCGTACCAGCCGCCCGAGTCCATCGTCGTCCTCGGCGCGGGCGCGATCGGCCTCCTCGCCTGTGCCCTTGCACGCACCTACGGCGTCAAGCGGGTCTACGCGATCGACATCAACCGCGCCCGCCTCGACTTTGCGCTCGCCAACGGCTTCGCCGACCGCGTGCACTGCCTCCCGCCGCCGTCGCAGACGGACAAGCCCAAGACGGTCGACGAGCAGCTGCGCCGCGCCAAGGAGCTCGCGGACGCCGCGCTCAAGGACTTTGGCCTGCTCGAGGACGGCGGCGCCGAGGTCGTCTACGAGTGCACCGGCGCCGAGCCGTGCATCCAGCAGAGCATCTTCCTCGCGACGACCGGCGCCAAGGTCCTCCTCATCGGCATGGGCACGCGCCACACCGTCCTCCCGCTCAGCAACGCCGCGACGCGCGAGGTCGACGTGCTCGGCAGCTTCCGCTACGCCGACACCTACCCCGAGGCGCTCGACCTGCTCGCGCGCGACGGCTTCGTCCGCACGCACATCGCGGCGCTCGTAAGCCACCGCTTCCGCCTCGAGGACTGCAAGAAGGCGTTCGAGCTCCTCGCGCGCGGCCGCGACGACAAGGGCCAGATGGTCCTCAAGGTCGTCGTCGGCGCCGAGGTGGGCGACGACGAGGCCGTGCGTCAATAACCCGGTAGGAGGAGCCCTGCGGGCGCACGCACGCCCCGCCACGATCACCCGCCGCCGCCGCCGCCGCAGCAGCGCGCCGCCCGCCCGCCGCACCCCCTATATAGCCATAACCCCACATTAGTCTGCTTCGCTTCCGTTCGCCGCCCGCCGCCGTTCGCCGTCGCACCCCTAGAAGACCGCGAGCCCGAAAAGGGCCTCGTGTATACCGTACTTTATTACTCAGCGTGGACTCGCCGTGTTCTCTCGTGCAAGCATTTGTATTTGTATCGCTGCATCGCATCGCGCCTCGTTTTTTTGAATGCAAGCAGATACCTCCCGTTCACACCGCGCCTGAGAACGTCCCGTGCGTGCATCCAAGTTCACTTTCGGGTACTCTCGTCACACTGTGACGCTCATGTGAAGTGAGCGCTCACCGGTGTTCAATATTCGTGGTAATGGTGGTAGACGTTCACTAAATAGCATAAACAATGGGCTTAAGATAGGCCCAGGAAACATCACGTGATGGTGCGACATCACACTCTGGCCCAAATTGCCCTCAAAATCAAACTACATCTCGGAGGCCTCGCATATACAAAAACTGTATTGGCAGCTTTTTCCATTGTACCTAATGTAAACTTTCCTCCGATACAGCTTTGCTATAGTAAGATTTCCCTGAGCACAGAATAACACTTTGATCTCACCCCGATCATTACACTATCAGCGCCAAATACATAACCAACTCAGAAGGTGATAATAACATGCACCGGGGACGATAATAACCCCAAGATAAGCCATCATATCAGAGCTTATCGGACAAATTTCATCAGAGCGCCCTTTGCACGTGCCTGTCACACTTTGTCACAAGTCCCCGAGAATGAACTGGGCCTATCTTAGGGGGCAAGGGAAGCCAAGCAAGAAGAATTCTAGTAAGGGCCTAGGTGTCGAGTTTGAAATCTGCGCTCAGCGCCCGTGGGATTGGGTACTTCTAGCCTAAACATGTCCTATGGAGACACCGCAGCCAAAATCAAAAACCGGGGGCTTTTGTGCACCCAATACTGGCGACTATAATCAGGATCCTATTTTTTTATTCGTTCCCACAGCCAGTAATAGATACCCGCTGAATGATTTCCCTCTCCTGGGTGTGGCGTCCCGCAGTCACGTGATGTTCCAGGACGTGAACTGGGCCTATCTCCATAAGATAGGCAGCAGAAGCTCCTGGTTTGATCGCATTCCCTGATGGGTTCCGAACGTCTGGCCTGCAAGGCTACTGTCACCAGGCGAAGAAACACTGTAATAGTCCGTGAGAAAATTTGATAAGGTCTTGTCGTGATATCTCATGGAAATGCGCTGAAAGGACTCCTTTGCAGTGATTCCTGCACACTATGTCTAGTATATATAGAGCAAATATTGTCTTGTCAGGCTGATGAGAATACAGAACTGATTTACAGCATTTCAGGTGAAGAAGGATTGATTTTTGTATACTGTAGGTTCCGATATTTTCCGGCGAATATGTTATGTAGAATGTTATCATGCAGATTTCTGTAGGGTTTCCTTCCCACTTCATGTGTGTAGACTAGTGTATCGTGCCTTTTCGACGAAAGCGGATGAAAGCGTCAGTCCGAAGTGATCTTTCCAACAGCTCCTTAAATTCGGTATAAATCAAGTAAAATACTATTGGTGGGAGTCTCAGAAAATGGCTGTTACGCGTGACATCCGCGGTATAGTACTTATGCGGTGCCAGCTGCCCTTGGGGGTGTGACATCGTGCTTTGCACAGATTTTGGCAGCAAGGAGCACCTGATCACCATAGATGGTGTGCTAATTGATCAAATAAAAAGGGGGGGGGTGACGTGTGTGACGTTATATACTCGTCAACAGTCATTGCATTTACGACAAGGGATGTATCCCCCGCGGCGCGCCCACACGCGAACAGAACTCTGGACGGCGGTTCTGATACCTTCGTGATGAACGAGCAGATCCACGTTGCAGCATGCGTGTGCGTGCCGCGTTCGCGGAAGCCGGACTTCCTAGCATGCTGGAGCGCCGCGGTGTCTCGCACGTCCAGCCAGACCGCCGTAGATCTGCCTTGAGAGCCTGCTCAGAGTTCACGGGCAGACCGAATTCAAATTTTCACACCACTTTCCCATGTGTCATGTTGATTATAATAATCAATCTCGAGGCGGGCTGCATCCGCTGTGTATACTGCAAGTATCGTACTGCAACACACTCGAACATCCCCCATCCTTGGATCTGTCTACGTGCCATCGTCGTAACGGATCCGATTAGATATTCTGTAGAATATCAGCTACCCGCGTGAAGTGAAAACCCTTGCTCTTCCCGGAGTCGGTCTGGCCTCTGCGTCCCGGGTGTCTTGCAGCACCCCGCGTCCGTTCCGAGGGCTCGGAAGATGGGGCAACCGCCGAAGCAAATCTTCCCCTGGCGTGCCACGCAGCCGCCTCGTCCGACGCGGCGCATGGAGGGCAGCCGGTCCGGCGGCGCCCCGCCCCCGCGTCGACGAGCCAATTTGCGCTGGTTCGTCCGATCGAGATCGAGTGCTCGGTTTGGGTCCTGGGAGGATCCGCAGAGGTCGGTTGGGACCCGTGGGATCACTAGCATGGGCAGCGGCGGGATGTGCGGGGAGGTGAAGCTTCGTCTGCAGAGGTTGGCCTCGGAGGCGGGTCCGCTCGGGGAGTCGTCGCGCGCCGCGATCTGTGCAGGTGGGCGAGGTACAGGAGCGTTGTCCGGTCCGACGATCCTTGTGCTAGAAAGGGCCCAGAGAAAGTGGAAACGTTCGTTGCGAGCGTCGGGATACGTAAACGCGAAGCGTCCAACTGAAGGCCGCGTGTTGTGCTGCTGCCCCTTTGACGATATCTGGTCAAGCGAACGCTTCATTTCCGTTGCCCAAGGCTCACATATTATGTGGAACGGACTCACAATGTGGGGCGCGAAGAATGCAGGCATGACATCGCCAGCATCGCGCTCGGCCTCCGGGCAGCACTGCCAGATATGTTTTCCACGACATACGAGATGACACCTCTAAGGCCCGGGAGTGATGCACCCAAGATGCACCGCTCCAGAATCAATGCGCCTGCACAAGGAAGAAAAACCAAGCGAAATACACCTGATAAGAGAGTGGACGATCGCGCCGCGACCGTGGGACGCTCACACAGCAGACCGGGTTCGGGAATCTCAGCGGCACATGCTACGGAAAGTATCGGACATCGCAAAGATTGTGCGAAGGTCCTTCACATAGCAGGGAACGAGATCGGGAATGAGGCGTTGCATATACAGCGTCCGGCTAGATGTGCTGGGAACGGGCGAGCTTAAAGTTTCCTCGCTGTCCGGACTGCGCTTCTCCGTGGCTTTGTTCGTCCCAGCTCTCGAGCTCGGCTGTCGACTTGTACGCCTGCCTGGGCCAAAGAGGCCGCATCTCGGGACTCGGTCCGTCCCGCCAATTGTGGCTCTGTCGAGGCGGCAACAGGATGCTCTTTTACTCGTATCTGCCTGAGCCTTAGCTTCCAGCAATGCTCAAATTACTCACGAACGAATAGCCTTTAATTACATCACGAATACCCCAAACTTATCACGAGTCGGACCGCCGCAAAGTCATTTGAGCAATCTGCTCCGTCCTGTGGGAGCAAGCTTTGCCAATTATCCGAATGCTATCATAATGAGGTTAGTCGTTGTCTCACGTAACTGAATATACAGCCAATAACTGACCTAAGGCAGATCTGGGAACCGTATCATGTGGCGATTCGTCCGTGAAGTCTGCAGTTCCGGTGCGCGTCGACGACCCGAAGATGCTCTTGATCTTGCGCTCTCGGATCGTGGCAGCCTTGTCTTCCTTGTGAGGCAGGCAGGTCATCGGACGTAGGTGCATAAACATCTACATTCTACGCGCAGCAGGATCAACATACAACCGAGCATGAAGGGCTGCTGGATGACGAACCCGAGGCCTCTTTGAGCTTGGAGAACGGAGGACCCCCAATAATACGCCCATTCGACAATGCATCAAGCGACGGTCCACGGAGATAGCGACGGGCGGAAGCTGCGTTGCCGGTGAATGTCGGCCGCAACAAGCAGCGAGCATCATGCCCGCACGAGCGTCGCAGCGTATTCCTGTGAAGAAACCGTGAGTCAGAGAGAGCCCACATCGGATGACAAGCGACGCCCAATCTTGCACGAAGCTCCAAAGTTTCATGGATCTGCTTCAGGACGGTGGTGCGTCACCGCAGGGCGTGCAGCCATGGGCCCAGCGCGGCCCTACACCGAGTAAGAGGAGCGGCGAACCATGAGGCGGCTCGGTGCGGCCTGTTGGGGTCGGGCTGACCATGCACCGCGGCCCTTTGTCTGCCACGATGTCGCTCGCGCTCCCCCGTTTTCGCTTCTGACCTCAACCTGGCCTAAAGATGCCGATCAGCGACCTGGTGGGCTTCCGTTGAACGCCTCGCGCGCGGTAGGGACCCGCGCGACAAAAAGTGGTGCTCACCTGCCGTCCCCCGGAACCAGTGATGTCCATATGTCGGAATGTCATGTCGCGTCGGTCCGTGGCGGGCTGCTGCCGCACACCCGGTCGGAAAGCGAGGCAGTTCGCCAGGCTCTATCTCGTTTCGAATGTACTTCGAGAGTGGCGCCGACGTCAGATAGCGCCCTCATACGGATATGAATGTAATTTCGTGTTGTGTCCCGCACAAAGTTTGTATTGGCTGAAACTATGCGTGAGAACGCGCTTCGCAAGACGACCAAGGGCAAGGTACCATATATAGCTTATACTGGTAAGCAGCAGGTAAAGCTCGTAGAAGAGCTGCCTCTTCGTGAAAGTGGAGGGAGCTCAAGAACCACTGGGATGTGGGCTCTGAGTGGAGCCGCGGACATGACGTCGGACCGCCCATGCATGTCCCTGCACGCGGAAAAACAGCGATTATTCTGGCACAAGATCGGATTATGACACATGAAGTTGAGCCGTATCGCTTACCCATAGCCTCGCACAATCTACCCCAACAGGTCACAGATGATCCTGTGTTCTCGAGACATTGATCCTTTAGCAATAGTGACGTGTGCCGCTGATGACTGAAGTCTGCAGTGCTCGTCAATGACGATTGCGCAGGTGGTCCCAATAGGGTGGGTACTCACGGGAATAAGGACCTCACGGTTGCGTCGAGGGAGGTAGCAGAAGGTGTCAAGAAAACGCGAGGCGTCTGGGCGAGTGAAGCGATTGTACCAATGGAGTTGCTATATTTCCCAGGTCACACCTGCAGGGTCATCCAACGATCGTATGCAGTCTGAGACAGAACGGGATACCATGGTTCTTGAACATATTCCGACGATAGATCGGACTATCAGACTCTACGTCAAACTAATTGACCCCTGGACAAACGCTGCAGGGCTGCGAAAACGATGAGGACAGAGGGCCGTAGTTGAAAGTGTGTTGGTATTGGCTGTTTGGATACAGGCGAGCTCGTCCCAAAGCACTTTAGCATGTCGAAGATCGTTCATTGACCGAGGTGGGCCTAGAAGTGTAGTATGTCATTAATACAACAGAAGAAGCGTGCAGCTGGTCGAGACCGATACAAAGACGAGCCCAGGCAAGAAAGAAAACAGAAGAGAGAGAAATGAAACCTGTCACGTCACTGGACCCTCCATCTTCGCACGATAAGGGATTGAAGAGGTGCCGACGGCGCATTCAGCGGTCCAAGGCAGCCGCTGTTCGATCTGCGAAGGTTGAGCCTGCAATCGTGATTGCCGGAATGAGTACGCGGATGGCATTGCGATGAGTATCGCCACCTCCGCCTTCAGGATCGTACTGGAGGCTGCCGGTGGAACTGTGGCTGATGGGGAATGCGGTGTAGGAGCGATCGTGTGGGTGGAGTTGGGTCTGAACCTGCAGGAGTGCAGACTGGGGATTAGAGTCACGCGACGAGACTGGACACGAAGAGCAAGCGCACCACGCTGCCAGACGACTCCTGGGTGTCCGCTCCGCCACCGTGACTTTCTCCACCAACTCTACCTCCATCTCTTCACCCTCCATCTTCACAGCAAGAGGCTAGATGAAATAAGGCCATAGTTAAAAGTGATTCTAATGCGGGTGTCGACCCTGCAAAGGATACAAACTCGCCTGAACATACGCCCAATCTGCGGCGTGAAGCAGGACTAGTCCCTCTTTCATCTCCGGACATGAGACATCCCACAGCTGCGGAGGCGTCAGCGGGACTTGCGCCTGGCTCGCGGATCCCAGTATCGCCGCCTGCCGGCGAGCGAATCGTTGACGGTAGTATGAGCTACTGCCCACACAAACCATGAGCAGACCGAAGAAGCCAACGGCGACCACGATGATGAAGCTAGATGCGCTTGCAACGGAAATGTCGCGAGATTTAAGTATGTGCAAGGTCGACATATTGAGGCGACATAACACAGTTGAAATCAGGGAGCTGCAGGCGTTGTGAGCAGTGGCCGTCGACATAGAGCTCTGGTGATACGGCAGGGGGACACTGTGGCGACATGGGCGACGGAGAGCAAGGGCTGTCTGGCGGTTGCATGGGGGTTTCTCAGGTGGCAGCGCAGCGGGCTGCGCATCTCCCAGGCGTGAGATGGCGGGAGCGCCACAACTGTTACAGCTCCCAAAAATGGAAACTTTTGTTGGCTTCTTGCCTCCACTACCTCCGACGGTACTGCGAGCTTGCCTTGCTCTGATACGCTGCCTCACACAACGATTGAACGCGTGCAATCTTCCAAACACACTACATATTGGAGAAGAAAGGTATTCAGGGTAAGCAACGCGGCGATATTCAATCGATTACCTTAACCAAATAATCGTGTATCGAGCTTACATGCATAGGTGCTTACATATTTTGGAGATACTTGAGGGTATCTTTGACAATGTAGGAAACACTGCTACCCGCACAACATTATTCAACATTGCCTTGACATGTCGGGTCTTTTACGAGCCTGCTATCGACGTCCTATGGAGGTCGTTGCCGGACTTGATGCCGTTAGCAAACCTTATTTCCATGTACCACCCCAACGACGACGTTGACCATCCTTCCGTGAGCCCTCACCATTTATTCAATAATTCTTATGCTTATATACCTCGAGAATATCAATCTGGGAGAAAACCAAGTGTCAAACGCATGGCAGCGAATCCGAGTCTACACACGTCGGGTGCGAGAACTGGATCTAGGCCCAGGGGTTACTACGCGCAAGTCGCGTAACTTGCTGGACACAGTAATGTCCTTTGACCATCTGGATTCACCGCTCCTGCCAAACTTGCGCAAGCTGGTCTGCTTCGAACCGACCATGGGAAAATACTTGCGGCCTTTTCTCCAGCGTTCTCTGACAGCATTTTATTGGAGATACGACGGTACTCCATACACGGCGGCACTCCTTGAGACCCTGCGAAAAGCAGACCCTGCTCTCAAAATCTTGCATCTCCTCCCCAGCTCCATGAAGGCCTGCAAGCAGGCTATATCAGTGGCCATGGAACGGGTCTTTCAGGCCACGCATCATTTACAATATGCAGTGGTACTCCCCACAGGAAACACTCTCAAACACTTGTCATTACTTTCCTCCGTGACACGTCTCCGATTAGAGGTGTACGGAACGGCGGATTACCCTGCATATTTTTCCCTGTCCCCGTCAGCCACCAACTTTTGCCAATTGCTAGAGCTCACGGTCGTAGCTCCCCTAGACTCACATATCTCTGTATGCAATTTTCTGAAGGGAGTCTCTTCTCTAAACCTCAGGGTGCTTCGCTTGTCGTTCGAACTCTCCTCTCAGGATCTGAACAAAAACAGCCGTGACTCACGTAATATCGCAAACTCATTTCGTCAAATTATCACCCGATGCTCGAACTTTTCCACACTGAAGATCCTCGTAGTTGGCCTTGAGACCAGCTTTTCCAGGAGCGTGAGGGTCATAGAAGATCCTGAACGCTTCCTGTCCGACGACGCCATCACCCCTCTATTCCGCCTCCACAGCCTCGTCACCCTCGATCTCCAAGACCTCCCGCTCTCGATCTCCCCCAGCGGCATTCAACAAGTCGTCCAAAACTGGCCCGACATCCGCACCCTCTACCTCGGCAGCAACTCCAGCGACACCGTCCACACGCAGACCACCCTCAGCGACCTGCGCCTCTTCGTCCCCTGCGCGCGGCTCGAATATCTCGGGCTGGCCGTCGCGCAGCCCGCCCAAAGCCACCTCGACGGCTTTGCGGCAGGAAACTTCGACAGCGACAGCGTCGTTCGCGCCAACCTGGCTGTGCGCCAGCTCTCCCTCCGCGTGTTCACGCGCGCCTTGGCGAAGGACGAGCGCTACATGAACGGCGTGCTCGCATGCGCGTTCCCTGCTGCGTGCGTGCTGTGGACCCGTGGGCCTCGGGCGTCGGGGTACTCGTTTAGGCCGTGAGTCAAGGCTATATACTACCTCCTTTTTTCGATGCTATCGTCGCTTTTTGCTTGTGGTTAAGATCGTTCATACATCTCCTCGTGGAATCAGCCTCAGTTCTAGTAAACTCGGAGGTATTTTTCAGTTGTCCCGTACTTGCTTGGAAATTGTACGTACGGGTATAAGTATAAGTATATTTGATAGTAGGCTTTTGTTCCATTGTACATATATAGTTCCATATATGTTCGAAATCTCAAGTTAGTCGTTCGGTGGAGCGCGATGACGTGATGACGTAACTGGAGAAGCATCTGCTTCATAACGAAACTTGTGGGTGCCTTCTTTTTTTTCTGCTTCAGAAGATAAAAGCGATGATTTCGTCTGAGCTGTACTTGTGAGCGGAAAAGAAAACCGCCAAATTCTGATTGAGTATCAAGCTTCGTATGCTCACTACGCTGTCCACAAAACTAAGTCTTGGCTAAGTCGTAAACCCATAGTCCTCGGTGGATGGCGTTGATGCAAGCCACGATTGCGCGATGGTGTTCTGTGGCGAAGGATGTACCTAAAAGATGACGTGGACTTCTGCTACGAAGGGATGCTGTGCTGTCAGTTTTAAGATTGTTGGAGTCTGATAAGTTGTAAGGTAATCCCAGAGTATTGAGAGCATCTCTCATCTTGCAAGCTTGCCAATGCTAACCTTGACACCACAGGGGAAAGCGAGAAAGAGTTGTAAATTACACTGCACCATCTGCGAGCTGTGTGATGGAAACAGTACTAATTCTAGTTCATCTTGATCAGTATGCATTCTTTGGCTGAATACGTGGGGAATTTTTACATACCGAACTCAACCGCTCTGCGCTAGTCCGGGATGGCTTTTGTGCGGACACTGGTACATCAACGGTCTAACAGGGGACTACACCACTAGAACGCTCTACTCATATGCAAATTCTAGCACATCAGAGTTCAAGCAATGATAGCCCTGTAAGAACTACAGTTGAGTGTCAGATTTCTGGATGGCTACGTATGCGCAAGCCTAGAATATGCCACGAGAGCGGCCGGGAATCACCGACACCAACAAGGCGCAGCGCCACAAAGGCAATGATGGACAGATTCGGGATCGTCACCACGTGGCTTCTACCAGCCTGTCGACCCGACAACCTCGGATTTCAACACTGGCACTTGCCACTCTCTCTGGTTGTTCGTTGCCGGCCCTCTTTCTCCATCGCAATTCCACGCAGGAGATTACCGCTCTAATAAAATGACCTGGGTACGACTTTGCTCCACGACGGTTGTCAGGCAGCTGTGGCACTGACACTGTTCCAAACTTCAAGCCTGAGTCACCCAGTACGTCGCTTTCGCTGGAATTCTGACAGCGGGCATTCCAAGGCGGCCAGAAGCTTACGCAAATTTGGCACTCATATGCTCGCTTGATCGCAGATATTTGGACCCAATTCTTCAGGGTCGACCTGACGTAAGCGATCGAGCTTTTCTATTGTCTCCATTCCTGCGGCGCTCGTACCTGGCGGCGAGTCCCCGTCCCAGCCACCGTCGCGAGTGGGTCGCACGCCTCTGCGAACGTCCCGGAGGACAAGCAGAGCGCAAACTCGCTTTCGCCGTGAGGTATACATCTGCCGGTGGGTAGCGTTGTGTGTTGCGTTTAACCCCACATCAAAGAGGGTAAAATACTACACCATTTCTCTGCTCGTTTGCCACCACACATTATTAGGCTCCCATGCGGCACATCATGTGCACGACGCCGCCAGACGTCGCTTTGAGACTGGACCACCCATCACGAGGCGTTATGAGGCCATCACAGCGAAGGAGGCCAAAAAGCGGCATCTTCGGTGGCTAGTTCCCTCGGCAATCATGCGCACGATCCCGTCCATGATCGTGTTTGGTCCTTTTGAACCTGGCGGAAGGGTGCGGGTTCTCCTCAGACATCGCAATCCTGCCACCGTGGGTACCTTCCTCCGATGGCGTTTTAGGCCCTCCACCTCCGTCAGTCACTCAAAGTTTAATTCGACAGGGCTAGCAATATGAAATAAGTCCCCGCCTTTGCGTCGTAAGGTACGAGGTTCAGAAGTGTACTTAGCTCGCTGGGCCGCTCAATTCTGCCCCTTCGTCTTGTGCTCCCGACCATCACCCTCACAGCGGGGTGATTCACTTCATACTACTATGTCGAACACAACATCGACCGCGCATATGGACACTGCCGTACTGTGAGTTCCTGCGATCATTCCTGTCTGACAGGCACTTAACATGTCTATTAGCGGCGGTTCAAAGGTATTGTCTCCGTTCGCGTTGGTCCAGTAGGAGCTGACGCACGGCGGATAGTTTCTGGGCGTGCTGTTTAACTGGGGACTTTACGGGATATTGACATGCCAAGTTTGTGCGTCTTGACATGACTTTCTCGGTACCGCCTCCTTGACAGACCCAACGCAGACATATACCACCTGTCCTTCCCGCGGGACGGGTGGACGCCGAAGCTGCTGGTTTACGGCACCTACATTGTGGACACGGCACAGACTATCATCGTGTCATACGACGCGTTCAACACATTTGCACGGCACTTCGGCGACATCGCCTTCCTTGACGTGCTGCAAAACGAGTGGATGGCGATACCGCTTATGACGAGCATTGGTGAGCGCGTACTCCGCTATGCGACCGCGGAGCGGCCATTGATGGGACGCGCGGATAGTGAGCGCGACGGTGCAGCTGTATTACGCGTACCGCATCGGAATATTGTCTGAATCTAGGCTGCTGCGTATTGCCGTCTGCGTGGTACGTCTCTCACGAACCGGCAATTGCGTGTACGGGGCTAATTATTATTTAAGCTGGCCCTCACCGAAGGCCTCGCTGGCGTCGTAGCTTCTGTGCAGTCTTACCACACAGGCAGATTCACGGCATTGGAGTCGAAAGCAAACATCAGCACGGGTGTACGTATGGCACTAGCGTCTCCCTTCTCGCTCTACTCAACTCTGTCTGTCAGATCTGGCTCGCGGGCGACGCCGTCTGCGACATCACTATTGCGGCGCTGATGGCTTATCTGGTAAGCGGTGACCCTGTGTCATGCCGTATTTACGGTAGCTCACCAGCACACACCGCAGCTTCTCCGACACGACAGCCCGGTAACTGAAACACACACCCTGATCCGTAAACTCGTCCGACTCATCGTGCAGACCGGCGCACTCACAGGTGAGCCTTCACCGCCACTCTCGGACTGCGCACGCCGGGTGCTTACCACCGCGACGCAGCTGTCGCTGCATCGGTCGACGTCATCCTCTACTACGCCTACCCGCACACCCCATACCACAGCTGCGCGGCGACGGTCCTCGCGAAGCTGTACTCCAACTCGCTGCTCGCGATTTTCAACAGTCGCGTCAAAATCGTCGGCGGGCGCGACTGGCGCGCGTCAGACCCCGCAGGCAACCTCGAGGTCTCGGACTTCACCCCCCGCCGCAGAGGCGACGGCCTCGGCCCTATCGTGTTCACCCGCACGGCGCGCACGACTACTACCGTGATGACGACCGACTCGTACCCTAGCGTCGCCCGGGTCCAGGAGCGGTCGTGGCGCGAGACGGACAGCGACAAGGACCACGTACGTGTGCAATTTCCTATCCGAGTCGTATGTCCTGCAAACTTATATTATGATGTAGTCTGTGGAGCCGACCAGCAGTTTCAAGCTTAACACCCTGTCTGAAGGCGAGGCGGTCTAGCCCCGCATGCGTCGCGGGCACGTATCCATCCCGTGTGAACGGAAAACATGGCAGCTGCCAGGGTCCACTCTTTTATACACTGATATTCGTCGTAATCATTCTTCCGCTGTCGTCCATGCTGTGCTACGTTTTATGTAGATAAAGTCTTTTCATGCTCTGCTGTTTTTGTTCGTATACTTACTCGTCGCTCTGTTCGAAATTTCTTGTCGGTCTCGTGTATGAAGCTGTGAGTTTGCAATATAATCTCAGGCCGCAAGACGCAAGGATGTATTACGAGATTTAAGTGTAGGCAAAGAGGCGAGGCGGGCTTGTTATCGCGATAGAGATGGTCAGCGTACCATCTTTATCACAATACCATGACGTTCAGGCACAGCGCGCGTTGGCACCTTGGTGTGTGAAGAGCACAACGACAATCACACATTCGAAGTATAGCGTTGCAATACAACAACACGCGGCGTAAGTAAATATATGTACAGCTGAAACGCGGGGGCCAACACTTATTTTCGGCCGCACCCCTGATAGATACTATATTGTTCATTCTTGTTCGGGAGCTGGCATCGAGGACACCATCCAGGTCGTGGGTATGGTAGGTCGTAAGGTAGGTTATGCCCACGCGGCCTTGATGAGGTCCGCAGCGCGCTCGGCGAGGGTGTAGACCGCCGCCTGGGGATGCACGGCTGGTATCGAGGGCTGCGGCGCCGGTCAGCCGTGGTGCGCCCATAGAAAAAAAGGAAGCACTCACGAAGGTCGAGGCGTCGACGATGCGGAGGCCGCTGACGTGCTTCACGCGCAGCTGCGGGTCTGTGACGCCCCACGTCGCGTTGAGCGGGGACATCCGCGCGGTCGACGTCGGGTGGTATATTGACCGTGCGGCGCCGCGCGCGGCCGCCATGATCTCCTCGTCTGTCTCCGCGGTGCCGACAGGGCCGAACCGCTCGATGACGAAGCCGTCCCACGGTGCGGTCTCGGCGAACCGACGGGCGGCCTTGATGGCGTAGAGCATTGCGAGTTGATCGAATGGCGAGGAGAAGAAGGCGGGGTCAATCAGAGGGAAGGCGAAGGGATCATTGGAGGCGAGGGTTATCTGACCGACTGCAGGGTAGAGCTATAAAGAGGTCAAGTATAGCCAGGAAAATGTTACGTACCAGAGTGCGGAGAGACAATTGCTGTACCGATGGTCAGATAGTTGCCTGTAGCCGGAACAGGAGCGGGATTGTAACCATTCTGCTACAGATGAGCTAACGGCGTGCACCATCAATTTAAAGCACTTACGCCGAAAAGAAACTCGAAGTGTCCACTTTCTGGACCTGAGGGTGTAGCATGAAGCTCCTCTCACTTATTTTACACACGAGAAGGCTTACCAGCGGAGGGGTCTGTGAAGTTCTTCCAGATGCTGTCATTTCCAGGTATCCGCAAGAAGCCCAAGGTGTTTAGCGGCGAATTGGTAAACAAACCAGTCCGCGTTTGCTGCCACTGTGCGAGGGTACGGTTGAAGTTCGTTGCATTGCGGATGATATCGTCGTAGGTCTCGTTGGAGGTGACGGTCCAATAGTTCGACAGGATGGGATGGTCATGCAAGTTTTGGCCGACATCCGGAAGGTCCACGGTGGACTTGATACCTACCTTGGACAAGGAGGTCTTGCTTCCAATGCCAGAAAGCATCAGAATTTGGGGAGTGCCAACGGAGCCGGCGGATAGGATGACCTCGCGTTTCGCACTGACCGTGTGGCGTGTCGCTAAAATGGTGGTGAGATGGTTGATGATGAAGACGTAGTGGATGCTTACCAGTAGGTCCCGTCGAGAACTCCACTGTCTTAAACGTCGGCTTGCCTTGATCAGGGCCGGTTGAAATGAGCCTCGTGACAGTGTTGTGGATGAGGACGTCCAAGTTCTGCCGTCCCAGGGCTGGGCTGAGATAGCCAATTGCTGAACTGCAACGTGCACCGTTTCCAATCGTGCTTTGAATGTAGCCTTTGATCAAGGCGGTCAGGATGGTGAGAACATGCTCAAGGATTAAAGATGTAGACTCACCGATACCGATCGAGTCTCCTGCATTCACGTCCAAAGCGAACGGAAACTCTGGGTTAGTGTGAGTGGTATTGATGACCAGAGGGTCGAGCTCTGTGGGAAAGCCGGGGAGGCTGACGGCAAGCGGCCCATTTCCGAAGTTAGTGAGATTTGCTTGACCTTCAGGGTCATGGTGGTCGGCGGAGGGTGCGAGGTGAGATGTCTGCCACGAAGTTAGGCATCTTCCGGCAAATGTCTCTCGCCATATCACACACCTTGAAGTAGTATGGCGCGAGGTTGTTCCATGCCCAGCCTTCGTCACCGGTAAGGTTAGCCCAGCGGTCGTACTCTTCATTCGAGCCGCGAGTCCATCCGAGGAAGTCTAGATTGTATCGGTAAGAATGTTCTCGCATCAATAGCACATGCCACCTACTGATTGAACTGCTCCCGCCCAACAGTCGTCCGCGAGTATATCCGATATACCTGTCATTCAGGAATGTTTGCGGCACAGTCGTATAATTCCACGTGACGGAGGAGTTAGGAAGGTTCTGGGGTGCCAGGAATGGGACTTCAACGTTACGAACGCCTTCGTTTCTACGTAAGTTGTAAATCCGCAAATTGTTCCTCGTGACACAATAACATGGTAATGTGGCGTACGTGACTCCTGCTTCAATAACGAGGACCGAATATTTCCCTTCCTCGGTTAGACGTGATGCAAGTACATTGCCCGCCGTCCCAGCTGCGACGAACAATCAATGCAAGATACACTCAGATGCAACAAGACGCATACCTCCTACTATAACGAAGTCGTATGAAGCGCTGGGTAGATGTTTGGCGTCTGTATAGACAGCAGCCTGAGCAAGATCCGCACAAAGCGCGAGGCAAAGGCTTGCGACGACGGTTTTGCGGATATGTGCAGGCATGAGAGACGTGGTCGACGACGTAAGGAGGAGAGGGCCTGCTCGAATGTATGCGCAGATTTGACGTTCTTATATCGGCCCCAGAATGGTGGGAGCCATCAGAACTTTCCTAGAGTCTTCTACCTGACGGCGTCGCGCCAGTTCAGAGGCATGTTGCGTGTGACTTTTGGGGATATGAAGCTACGAATCCGATCAATATTTACCAGCGTCGGGTACCTGTGAACTCTATGTCTCTCCCCGAGCAATCGAGATGCGCCGCTGATGACCTTGAACTCGGACTTCCGGGGGCGTGCGAAGAGCAGACGCCTCGGTATCCGAGCACCTGTTACTCCCCCAGGGATACGCCTCGGGGAGCGCTGTAAGACCCAAGATTTCTAAGTTAGTCCTAGAGTACATTGTACATACTTGTGTCGTACCTAGTCCAACCTAGCAGCATTCCTCCAATACCACTAGAAGAGAAATGAACTTGAGGTCATACGGCGACTTTCAATCGAGATGTCCGCGCACCGTGTGCAGTGCGAATGGATTACCCTAACGCCAAGGTGGCCGGCAGGTGTACGGCCGTTGATACGGGCAACGATCTGATGTCTAAACCGGTCTCACCCGCAAGCAATATGGATTAAACAGGAGTGCAAGGAGGGCGCTGACACGCGGCTGAACGCCGCAATCGCCGTAATATTATCTACATGACATGTATACGCTACTGCTTAAAAACAACTGAGGTGTACGGCCGCGTCGTAGTTTTCACATGTCCCTCACCGCCGTCGCTGCGCTGCTTTACACCCCGGCCGATGCTGCTGCCAATCGTACGTCTGACACGCGATCCCACAATACACCGCGTCCTCGCACCCCATACACAGCCGCCGCGAGCCGGGCGGGAGCCAGTGCAGGCACGTCCGGCAGACCGTGTCGTGATGGTCCTGGTCGCACCGCCCGCCCTCGGAGGTGAGCATGCGCAGCATCGTCGGCGTGAGCCCGTGCTCCTCGAGGATCCCCACGAGGTCCGGCCCGCCGATCTTGCCTGTCGGCTCGAGGTACGACACGCCGAAGAGCGGGCTCAGCGCGACGCGCGCGAGGTGCGGCGCGAACGGCGCCCAGTCGCTCGCCANCGCCCAGTCGCTCGCCAGCGCCGCCGCGCCGACCCGCCCGCGCGCGCAGGCGCACAGCAGCGGCGCGGCGCTCTGGGGGAGCGTGTGAGCGGCGAGGGCGCAGTCTGCGCTGTGCTTCCAGTCGCGGCAGCGCTCGGAAAGGGCGCGGAGGAGGTGCTTCCACAGAGCAGCTTCTCTGTCCGAGATGACGAGCTGGGAGGTGACACCGCGAAGCTTCGCCAACGCTGTGTTGTGCGGCGCGGTGAGCTTGATGTCTCCCGTGAAGACGTGGGCATCGAAGACGACCGTATGTCCCGTGAGGTCCAATCTCAAGCTGGCGACGAAGATTATGAACTCCAGAGAGCCGTCCGGGAGCGATACCTTGAAGACGCTTTTACTAGCGGCATCCTTCGTGCCGATGTAATTTTTGAACATCGAGCTGATCGTGTGTTTGACAAGGGTTAAAGGATCCGCCTCTGTGAGTTTGTCATGGGCCTGCTTCTCTTTGTTGGTGAGCGCGGAGTTGGCGTGTCGGACCACCCATTTCGTCAAGTCGTGGGCGACGAGGGACACCGTAGGCATTTTCCCGAACCAAACACGGTGCATGTTCCAGACGGCCGCGGCGCCCTGTGCGGCGATGATGGGGAAGCGGTTGCTGGTTTGGAACATTTGAGGGGGGACGATGACCTAGACAGCGTTGGATATCGAGCATGCATGCCTAACGTAAGCGACGCACCTCTATCCAGCTGTCTTTGCGAGAGATCCGAATCCGCGCCTTGACGCCATGGAGTGGGTAAGGAAAGACGACGTCCTGGTGACACTGACTTCCTATCGAGAGCCGAATAATTCGGAAGTCCACTTGCTCAAATGTGACCGGCGTGGCCTTGTCCGAAAGAGCTGCCCTCGCGAGGGACTCTCGGATGCTTGCCCGGGCGGTCATCGTCTGTATCTGCGTGTTCGCAGTGTTCATGATGATCTGCACCGAGTCCGCCGCCTTCTTCGCCCACTTGATGGGCGGGTTGATGCGCTCCTCGATGTGCGCATCTCTGCGCGTGGTCGGCTTGTGCGCCAGGATGTGGACGCTGGGGTCGGTGGTAGAGACGTCGAAGAAGCGGCCCATGTTGCCGTACTTCTCGTAGAAGTAGTCCGTGTGCGGCGTCTTGAGGACGAGCAGGCGGACGTGCATCTCCATTGGGAACGGGCGCGCGAGGATGTGCGTCGGGACGGGGAAGGTGAGCACGACGGGCGCGTCGCCGCGCCGCCCCGCGGGGTCCTCGCGGATCGTGCCGCGCGCGTGCTCGTCTGCGCCCTCGACGCTCAGCGTGCCGAAGCACGTCTCGACGAAAACGAAGTGGTACGACTCGTTCCCCGTCGTCGACCCGACTCCCGCGGCGATGGGCGGGTCGCGCGGCGTGTCGCGCTTGTCGAGGAGGCGGAATGTTTTCCGCGGCACCATCACGGCGATGTACACCGTGTGCGGGATCGTGCCCCAGCTGCGTAGCCGCCCGCACTCTCGGGGTGTGAAGATCATGGAGAAGCCCTGCCCGGGATTGAACATCTGGTCAGAGACGAGGCCCAGGTTGTAAAGTTGGGAGCAGACGTCGTGTATGCTGATCTTGCCGATCATAAGGTCGGGCTCGTCCATGCGGAGGACAAATTCCGCCACAAACGCTTCCCAGTCGACGGACACTCTTCCGGCAATCTGACGAAGGAGGAGGCCCAACGTTCTGCGATTGTAGTGTGAACGGTCCCGCTCTTTGTCAGAGCCGACGGTGTCCGTGGTATAGCTGAAGGCCTCCCGTTGGAACATCTTCACATAAACTCCATAAAAAAAGTCCCGCAGCTGGTTCTTGTCGAATGCTAAGCATTGGTCGCTCGGGCTAGTGCCAAGACGGGATGGCCGTCGCCATGTCAGTCGTTCGAGGTGCCACATCAAGTTGGGCATAAGCTGTGGGAGGACAAGCTCATGTGTGTTCCCTTCCGACCTGAACCCGGACAGGAACGACGTCGGAGCGAGGTCGAACAGCATCGTCATGGCTCCTAGGTCACCGCACAGTTGAATCCAAAAGTCTTTCGATGGATCGTCGCCATGCGCCTCGACGGTTTCGGTATACATCACAGCCCAGGGGTGTGAGCGCAGTAGCGGACTTGCCGCTAGGAGGACGTTGAGGAGGCCATACCTGTCGCTCGTGTCGCAGGTGTCGATCACGTCGAACGAGGCCGGGGCTTGTGGGAAAGAACTCGGCGAGCACCCGTCGCCGTCGAGCACGAGGAAAGGCGCTCGCCAAGGGGCGACACGGCACGCGGCCGACGTGTTTCCAGACTGCAGGTACTCTTGGGCAGTCAGCCCGAATGCGAGCGGGTCGCTGTAGACGAAGCGCAGGACCATCTTGTCCCCAGCGAGGACAGCTTCTCGGAAGCATCCAAGCCATGCTGTAAACTGCAGACAAGCAGCTTCAAAGCATGCGCGAGGGCCCGGGTCTCGCCATTCCGTGTCTTTGGAGGGGGCAATAGGCGTGAAGAGGCCAGCCAAAGCAAACGTTGCGAGGGGCGACGTAAAGTCATTCATGGCAAATTGTTCGCTGTGGTTGGAGTAGGCGAAGAGGGGGTTGACGTGAGTGGCGGAGACAATATCCTGGTCCTGCGTGAGCAGAGTCCCTCTTTCCCAATATCGATGGTAAATCTCGTTTGTGATGATCGCTGCATCTGCCCATAGAGGTCCACAAGCTCGAGCTGCTGCGGTGGAGACAAACCCACGATAGTAATCTTTGTGTTTCTTCAAGTAGGCCTGGAACTTGGACTTGAGTCGTGCCTTGTGGGTGTCACTGAACATCGCCGTCGAAGCATACCAACGCCAATGTCGATGCAGCTCGTGTAATGTCAGGGCGGTACCAATCTTGATGTACTTGGAGAACGGGCTTGCATGCCAGGTCTCAAAGCTGGCTGAGGAGTCTGAAAGGTGGTGACATTGCGAGAGTAAGAGCTCCAGGGAAGCGGTATCCAGAAAAAGGTGATAGAAGATGTTCCATGCCAGGAGCTCCTTGCCCGCGAGATCCCGACGTATAGCAAGGGTGAAGATCAGAATGTTCCGCGCTAGTGATAACCAATGTCAGTCCCATGGTAGCACCGATAAAATAGTCCAAACTTTATCACCTAGTACTGCTGGTTCTGAGTCGCAGCAAGTAATATCAAGTTTACGCGTGACTACGCAGACAGCCTCAGTACGATCACAAACTGATGAATTTGTGCAATGGCTCACAGGTTTTATCGTTCCCGAAGCCAGAAGAGATAGTGTAGAATATGTTTCGAGGGTCGCCGCATCCAAGCAGAAGGATGTCTGCATCATTTTCGGGTGGAATATCTCGAACGAGAGATACAGGTGGGCTGAACCCTATCGGCCTGAAATCCCAGGTCCTATTCCATATCACGGTATGTGCCATCGCGGCTCCCAGATAGCCGGATTTCTGTACTAGCAGAATGTGACAAATCAGTAGCCGTTGTTCGCGTTCTCTTTGGCGTGAAATGGGCTTCGCATGCGTTTATATTTGAGGAAAACATACCACGCAAGTATAAATCGCGTCAAATCGATGCTAGATGGAAGCGGGAAACAAGCACGACACGTGTGGCCACTCGCGTCGCGAATAAGTTTCGTAAGCGCCGGTAAGGATCAACTTTGAAGACTGCCGCGAAGTTGGGCACCACGTCGAACGTCGCGGGATGAAACAGGCATCACAAATAAAAGTCGCAGAATGGTCTGACAACGTTATTCATGACTTGGTTAGGAGTGACAGCTACGAAAGGGTTTTACTCTTTAGATATACTACTATGTGCTCGAGGTAGCGTGAGTACACCAAACGACAGCCCCTCCGGTATTGACTGCTTCTCCTGATAACTACGCGCGGGCATCGCAATGTGCACCATCGCCTCTAGCGCATCCTCCTGGCTATGCTCCGGTTCCATCCTTGGTTTTGATTTCCAAGAATATGAGAGATCTGCCGCCTCCTTGCCGGAGTATCGCAGAGCTACGGGCTGCACAAGAAAGCGTCAGCGCAAAAAGTACATTGTGTGCGAATCACATACCTGTATTTGCTGTAGTGACGGTAGACCCGTCTCCGGCCGCTCCAGGCTGACGTCCCACCAGTCAGGGCGCGTGTGTTCGTGGGTCACCTCCTGCTTTGCGGCGGGCAGCCGACTCCGCCGCAAGACGCGTCGGCAGAAGAGAATAAAGAGGGCGGAGGAGATCGCCACTACGATGATGAGGACGATGGGTACGATGACGTTGATGCCGATCGAGCGGTGGCCGCTGGAGTCGCCGGAGCCAGAGGTGCTGCTGCTCGCGCTACCACTCCCGCTGCTTGGGCCGTCTGTTGTTCTTGATATCAACATGGAAATGTGTGGGGACACCGTGAGGAACATGCTCTGTAGAAGACGAGGTTAGAGAGCTATAAAGAGGCAGGAGGCGGACCGACTTACGAAATGGGTGTGAGGTGCGGGGTGAGGATGAGACGATTCAAGGCAGAGTTGGCGCGTATAAGAGAAACGTAAATGAAAGCTTTATCGAGAAAGACATGACTGCGAGAGGCTCTGTGTGCTGACGCAAGCTTTGGACGGTGTAGTCGGGAGTCAAAGTTCTAGACGCACAACGCAGGAAGATCGGAGTCAACTATAAGGTTCTTACGCGTCTGGGAAATGACTCGACGGGACTGCGACCGCCGGTCGGAGCAACGTTTGATCACTGTTGGACAATCCTTTCTCTGATTAATGCGTGCTCAGCCGGCCAATTCGCTGCTCTAGAACAAGGGAATGACCCACCGGTACCGAGCGCTCTCGCACATGGCATCGCCCCCACTCCGCGATTCGCGAGAGTTCACGTCGACTGTAGATTGACTCGAGAATGACTCGGTCGGGCACTACAGCCGTTCAGAAGTCGGATAGATGCGAGATGTATCCAAAACTGTATGCAAGATTACCACGTTACAAAGTTACAATTGCAATCTAGATGCGCCTCTAAGGAACGCCCGCCATTTTCTTCAGCATCGCGAACTCGTTCTTGCCCGTGGCCTTGCACAGGGCGTGGAATTTTGATGACGGATCCGCAAGCAGTTTGGCCGGGTGGTCAAACTCAGCGATGCGGCCCTGGTCGAGCAACATGACCTGCACACGCGCTGCGTCAGCCCCAGACGCCGAGGACAAGCACAAGAGCTTACTCTGTCGTAGTCTATGATGGTGCGCAGGCGGTGGGCGATGGTGAGGATCGTGCTTTCCGCGAATTCACTGTAAACCTGTGTTAGCGCCGCCCGATCGGAGATAAGCTCGAGCCTACTGTCGAATGGTCTTTCCGATCAGCTCGTCGGTAGCATAATCAACGCTGTCGGGGACATGAGTTTCGTGCGCACATTGGTTCATGAGGATACGGTAATACCTAGCTGTAGCCTGCAGCGGAATCAGCCTCACATCCACGTCTGAATAGACACGAGACTTACCTCGTCCATCAACAGCACCTTTGTGCGCTTAAGGATAGCGCGGGCCATACACAGCAACTGCTTTTCGCTGTGGGAATGTGAGCAGGCAATACGAATATGTGGATGGCAGAGCTCACCCAGTGGAGAAGTTATCTCCGCCCTCGGAGACGGAAGAGTCGAGATTACGGAAGACATTCGCGTTGACAGTCTCCAAGTCCTCCTCGGCGCCGTCGGCAGGAATGAGGTGCACCCGACGCAGAGCCTCGTACTGCGCAAACACGGCATGTCAAACGAATGCTTGCGATGATAGCACTGCACGTACGATCTCCGAATCCTCATACTCGTTGAAAACGTCAAGCGTGGAGCGCAGGGTACCGCTCAAGATAGTAGGATCCTCTGCGGAGGTAGGGTCAAGAGACGCACGCCACCAGAGTAGTCGGGCCGCTTACGAGGGATGATCGTCAGCCGACTGCGCAGGTCGCTCAAGCCGATCTTCGAAATGTCTATGTCGTCAACTAAGATGCGGCCCTTGGTGGGCTCGACGAAGCGGAAGAACGACAGAGCGAGGGTGCTCTTTCCCGAGCCGGTACGGCCTAGGACACCGACCTTCTCGCCGGGGTTGATCTCGAAGTTGAGCTCATGCAGGACGTTTGGCAGGTCGGGCTGTGGAGATGGATCACGCATCAGCGGCTGTGAGTAAGGGCAGGAGAACGACCGCTTACGGCATAGCGGATGACAAGGCCCTCGCACTTGATTTCGCCCTTTGCTGGCCAGGTGGGTTCAGGCCTCGGCTCCACGAACTCTGGAGGTTCGCGCTCAACTTCCGTGAACTCCTTGATACGCTCGACGGCAACCTAGCGGACACGGAACAGTGAGCCGAGGGTTTGCCCCCAAGTGATCGTCGTACGCACCATGGACTGCTCAAGACCAACGAATCGCCGGACCTTGTACAAGGTTAATCTGGGCAAAGTCATCGACACATATAATACAACATACCAGGAACAAAAGCTAGAAAACACGAATCAGCATTTCGATTTCTGGATGATAGGTGTCCACGTACATCCATAGTCACTGTAGAGGCAAACGCGAGGGCAAAGCCAGCCGTGGAGGCAGAAATAGTAGGCGTCAACACCGCGATGAACGCGACGAGACCAAGCGCGGCACTGGACAAAAGGTTGAAGCGGGCGGAGAGCCAGCGGTTCACTCCCCACATCCAGTAGTACGGGTTCGCGTTCTGTGCGGAGAGCGATCAGGGAAGGAGTACCAGCAGAGACGGCTGGAAGGCTTACAGTATCGACGCAGCGCAACATGTCCCTCAAGAACTTGGATGATGCACCAAAGGCCCGAATGACCGGAACACCTGCAATCGTCTCTCCGTAGATGGAGTACAGCGGTGACCTCGTGACGGAATCTGGAAGAGTACAATTCATTATTTGTAACGTTTGTGCAACGAGTGGGTTACATACCCAATCGCCGCATATCCCGGGATGTTTGACCATAGATCTTACCCACTGCAGAAGGATTAGACTTGCACGTTGCGGAGACTATGCAAGGTCAACTTACCACTGTAATACAGGGTCACCAGGATGACCGCAATCAGGAGGAAGGGCAAGCCACCAACGAATGTGATGGTGATGTAAGTGGTTCCCGCAGATAAACCGTACATGACACTACGACCAAAGTTGTCGGGCAGGTTGCTGTCGACACCTGCGATCACACAGTGAGCTTATTTCGTGGGTCGCATAGACACGAGACCTACCCTCGAAGTCCTTGCCAAAACGGTTCAGGAGTCGTCCGCGAGAGACAGTGTCGTGGAACCGGATGTTTGCGAATAGGACGCCCTCCAACAAACCTGGGACGAGGTAAGACCAAAGAATGGTCAGTTTTTGACAGATTTTGCACTCACGCCTGTAGAGCACTCGTGATGCATGAATGCCTCCGCGGTCTAGGGCAGTGTGAGTATGATGGCAGTACGCCAAGAGACATTACGTACATAGCACGAACCACCGCAGAGTCGAGAGGATAAGGCCTAGTGGGGGTTAACCTTCTGATTCAAGGATATAGGCAAATGCAAGCTCACCAGTGAACGTGATCTAAAAGTGAACGTGATTTAGCATGCCTAGCAGGTCAGACACGTAATGTCCGACTTACGATAGCATAGACGGTGATATAGTAAAGCGGAGTCTTCTGGTCCTCGGCCTCCAGCGCCGCTCCTGACCATATCCTGGACCGCCGAATTAGCCATGCAGCCTTCGAGAGAGAGGCGCGACGCACTTGAGCCATCCATTCTCCAACACCGGACTCACTGCCGCAACACCGAGGGAGAGGCAGAACAAGACCCAATAGAGCGGCCCGCCGCACGCCGCGAGGTAGGTGACCCAGATGTCCTTGCTGATGCGCCCGACGGCACGCTTCTCCTCCTCGACGAGCTTCCGCGGCGCCTTCTTCTGCTCCGGCTTGGACTCCGCCTCGACCGCGGTCGGCGCGGACGTAGACGCCGTCTCCGAGGTGTCGCCCGACTTGGTCGGAGCCACGACCAGGTCCGCGATCTCCTCGACACCGTGCGCGGCGGTCTCTTCCTTGGTGTCTGCGGGGTCCGTCGCGCCGGACTGCGTGAGGCCGGTGAGGACGCCCGACGTCTCGAAGTCCGCCTGGCTGCCCGCGAACTGCATCCGGCCGTTGTCGAGCGCGACGATGTAGCTGGCGCCGGGGGCGCAGAGCTGGACGTGGTGCGAGACGAGGACGATCGTGCGGCCCTTCATGAGGTCGCCCTTTAGGCACTCGTAGAAGAGGTGGTGGGCGGTGTGAGCATCAACTAGACAGACGTCCGTCAGGGACCGTGGACTGCACAGTGACGTGACACCTACCAGCAGAGAGGACATCGTCGAGGAACAAGATAGCTGCGCGCGAGTACACCGCCCGGGCAAGAGAGACTGGCACCAAGCTCAGCTTGCTATACCGTTGTACCAAAGCGAGAAATTGTACCTCGTGCCTTCTGACCACCAGAAAGGTTGACACCTCGCTCACCGATCTCGGACATATCGCCGTCCTCCAAAATCTTGAGGTCACTGAGGAGAGCACAGACTTCGAGCGTCTTCTGGTACCGCTCCTCAATATACGGCAGGTCGAACAGGATGTTATCCCGAATGGAAGCATTGCGGAGCCACGCAGACTGTAATGGCGCGTCAGATATAGTTTAGCATGGGAGTGCAACGCACGGACCTGAGGGACATAGGCACAGACACCGGGCACAATCCATTCCTCTTCCGGGACGCCCCTGCCGACGAACGAAGCAAGGGCGTCGGGAGGCGAACGAGGGCAGATCAGCTGACCAGTGAGCAGATCCGCCTCGCCGAGAAGTGCTGTTCCAACAGAATAAGCCCCTGCAATGTCACATATGACTCAAGCTTGCTCACCGAGTAGGAGGAGAGTCTTGCCGCTGCCGAGCTTTCCACAGATGAGAGAAAGCTCGCCCTTGGGAAACTCCAACGACAGGTCGACCAAGACGAACTTCTGCTTAGGTGTGGACGCGGCAGAAGGCGCGGTGCTGGCACCCGCCCTATCTTGCGGCCACGTGATGGTTGCGGACTGGAGAGCTATTTTCTCCTGGGTACCGTCCAGGGGCGCCACGTGAGCGACTTCTGCACCTTGGAGATATTTTTCGATACGGCGCATGGACACGAGGGACTGGCGCAACCATGAGTACGAGTACGGAATAGCGAGATAAGCGTGAAGATGTCATACCTGAAGCATGTTGATCAACGTCTCCGGAAGAGCGTTCAAGGCGAACTTCATCTCATTGAACACTGAATGTGCAAGTGAGCAGAGAGTTGAGACACAATGCACTGCAAAACATACCACTGATAGAGGTGAATGCGATAGACGGAGTCAAGACCTCGCCTCTGTACACGGCGAAGTGCCAGAACGATACGAGAGTAACCAGGATAGGCGAACCATTCCTAAGAATGATTGTCAGCAATTAGAGCCACGTCTGGAAGCTAGCGCATATACCAAATGGCATTCCAGAGCGTCTGAAAAGGGGTGAATACACTTTTTCAGTTATGAGGCCATCTAGGCTTACCTCAATTGTGTAGTTGAGCTTCTGGTACTTCAACTCGCGGTCTCGAATTTTGTGCACGCGTGTCTCGAAGCTACGCTCCCATGCCATGAACTGCGATGATGATGAGCAGGGAGCTAAAAGCTGGAACTAGCGAACACACCTTGAGCATGCGGATGCCTCCTAAGATCTGACAGATTGTTTAAGTTCAGCTCACACTGGGGGTTCAGAGGCCAAACTCTACCTCGTTCATCAAAGCGACACGCTCATCACGAGCCTTCATGAGGTTGTCCTGAGCACCGACGACAACCTTGCCGGCAAAGTGATTCAACGGCAAGAACAGACACGTCACTGCGAGACCAAAAAAGCACGAGACGCCCAGTAGATTATACAGGAACAGCGTGCCAATGATGACCTCGATGGGAGAGTCTGTCCAGTCAGGTCAGACTTGGTTCATGTCAGATGTCGAAAAGGATGGCATACCGACGAGAGTGAATATATGATACGCGAACTCGCTGACGCGATCAACATCCGTGGTCATGAGCGTCATGATCTGCGCCTTGCTCGCGAATTCGTTCTCTTCTTCCTTCTTCTCGCCATTTTCGCCGGTGGGGGTTGCCGCCTGGTTCTCGCCGTTCGCGGTGTCCTTTGTGGGCGCGCTGGCCGTGGACGACGCGATGTCCTTGCGCACGAGCGTCTTGGCGAACAAGATAGAGTTCAGCTGCACGCGCAGGCGGACCTGGAGGGTCGTAGACGCGAGGGACCACATCTGCCCGGTGACTGCGGGGGGCTATGAGCAATGGAGCGCCGCAATTGGATCCCACGTACGGATCTGGGTTGTAGCATTGCTCAAAAAGAGACCGGCGGCGAAGAGCCATCCCCACCCGCGCTCCTTCCGACCGGGGTCGGCCTCCAGGTACGCGACGACGTGCTGCAAAAAGTACGCGGGCACGTAGAAGAGCACGGCAGCGACGGAGGCGAGGGACATGAGCCGGACGAACACCCAGAGGTTGTTGCGCACGAGCGTCCAGCCCAGCTGCCAGCCGCTGCCGGGTTTCGGGCGCCAGGAGCGGATTTGGAGCTTCCACTTGCGCATCGCGGCCCGCATCGTCGCAAAGATGTGCGTCGCGCGCATATCGCCAGGCACGATGGGCAGGTCGCCGATTTCGAGGCTCTCGGCGGTGTTTCCGAGCATGACGACTTTTGTCGTGTACGAGAAGAGCAGCGTGTCCCACACGGACGCGCTCACATCGCCGGAGACGTTGGCGTAGTCCTTGGTTGTCACTGCCATGAGCGTCTTCTGCGAGTAGATCTGCTCGGAGGGGAAGTGGAGCGGGGGACCGCTGGGGATGGTCGCCACCACCAGGCACGAGACAATGTATAGGATCACGACGGCATAAAACAGTCCGGCAGGCACGCTTGAGTCGATGTTGCTTGTAGCGACGGGCAGGGGGCGTGTGGGGAGAATGGACAAGATGCCGAGCAGGAAGGAGGCGATGTATGTCAAAGACGACAAATGCACGAGACACCGCCAGTGATCGCCGTACTCGCGCTTGACGGCGAGGGCGGAGACGAGGACGACGTACAAGGCGAATGCGACACGCAGAGAATAGAGCGCGATGCCGTTGCGGTCGCCCTCGAGCGCGGACCATGCCAGGGAGACCGTCTCGAGTGCGAGCACGGCAGCAAGCAAAAGTGTGAGCAGCAGCTTGCGGAGCCGCATCTACCAGAGAGCGTGAGTGGCTGCACGTGCCTCGACGATGCACATCACGCACCCTTGCCCAGAAGCGTTCCTCGTCGATTGGCTCTCCGTCAATGATATCCTCCAGCGTTGTCACATCGAATGGGTCCTTCGCCGTCGCGTCTGGCACGGTTTCCGTGAGCCTGACCTTGTTGTCCACAGGCTTCGCGAGCGCGAAGACGCTTGCGCTGAAGAGAGCGCAAGCAGCCAGCGAAACTGCAACATGCAGTTGATACTGAGCCATGGCGAGTCCCCAGAAAATGCTCGAGCCGTCGGCGGTGGAGGTCGAGGTTAAAAGAGCCTGGAGTCAGTGCACTCCCGCGGAGCCGGCGTGACGGGCAGTATGGCCGTGACGTGATAAGGCGGGCGTTTCCGTCACGAACGCGTGAATAAATATTGGATCAATTTTCATTGGCTGCAGGACTGATCTGCAATCAATTTCGAGCAGGCACGGCGCCTTCGTGGCGTAGATCTCGACCGACGTTCGGAGGCTATTGACTGGTTCAACTTGGACATTCCATAGGCTCCTCGGGTGTAACTGCTTACTTCTGATCACAGCCAGATATGAGGAGGACTCACAGCCCTGGAAGGTCCCAAAGTATTGATTTGGATGGCATGCGCACAGGTGCAAATAAGTACTTGAAGGGTAGTCTCCCTAGGCAGACCTTTGATGTCTTGAAGGGCATGGACCAGTACTTGGTATGTTCTCATTTGCAAATGGCACGTCGCCCTCTTTTGTTGGACCGGATATAGTGTACTATTGAGCTATATTCTGGTTAGATTTGCGCTCTACAAATTGTCATCGGGTAGATAATAGAGCAATTAATACTTCGTTCACTCTGGTTGTGCGTCAGAAAGTTATCGAGTGCGCGACGCGTCTCGACGTGTGCGTCCTCAGCTATGCGCGACTTCTCCCATTTTGATGGCCACGAGGGAACTTCTGACAGCATATGTAAAGGATATTGACTCGCTCGTGGCTCCCTCTCAGCCTTCTCCCCCCTTCTGCCCCTCTCTCACCTCCTCCTCAGATATTAATGCGCATATAGTCTACTTGTTCATGCGGAAATCTCCTCATCAACGTGTTAGCAGCCTCTTCGACCGATAACAACGAAGATACCTTTGTAAATTCAGCCTCAGGAGGATGCCCTTGACTCTCGGATTCCAGTCGACCCTCTGATTGGGGACACCCTGGAATCTGGCGGCCAGTCGGAAGATTTCTTGAGGTGTAGATTCACGACGAAAGCAGCAAGAATGCGCGGATCAAGGAACCGAGGCTCCGCCGTCGAGTACCAAAATGGCAACACCGCCTCCCGACGGCGCCAATACCAGTACTTGCGCTCGTCTCTCACCATCCGGGCACATAGCGCAAACGCAGCGCAATCTGCCACAGCTGTACTTTCAGCGGCTTCAGTGTCCTGGCATCCAAGTATAACTACGGTGCTCAAAGTCACAAGACACCCCCCCTACGTCGCCCTGGCATGGTCATCATCGCCTCGCTTAGTACTACAACCACTGCCCAAACCACTTTCGAGGCCATAACAATCCCTTCAACTCTCATAAGCTTGCGGCCAATGGCGTTTCTTATCGTCCGTCTCGCTCAGAAAGACGATCTGATTTTTATTCTTCGCGCTACAAAGTTGCATGTGGACCTGAGGAGCGCTGGGAAGAACGTACCCATATGTACAACTGCATGCCGTGCCTCAGATCACAGAGCTTAAAGCTCTCTTCTTCCCACTACTGTGATGCCTGTGGTCGGTTGAGTGCTACCTCCGTCATAGTCCCCCTCTCCACTAGAGCACCCGACCCCTCTCCCTCCTCGACCCCTCCACCATGTCCGTGCAAGACGAGAAAATGGATGCGATACCTCGTATCGACGCCGAGTCGATCGACTACGCCGGCTCTGACGATGCTCAGCTCGAGATGCTCGGCTACAAGCAGGAGTTCAAGCGCGACTTTTCGTTCATCGGACTGTGGTCACTCGTTTCGAGCGAGTTGGCGGTTCTGCCTGGTGTAGCAGGGACGATTTGGTGCGCACCGACTCAATTCTACTTCCCCTCACTTTGGCTTATTGCGCGTAGGTACACCATGGGATACTGGTGCGTCCGCTGTCCATCGATGGGGGACAGCCGCTGACGAGTGAAATTTTCAGTGGTCTGGTGGGCATGACATGGGGATGGCTGGTCGGCGCTGTCATGGGCCAGGTGAGCAGTACCATGGACGACGATAACAGTCTGATGTCCCTGACCAAATGCAGCCTTTGGTCTACGCTTTGGCGGAACTATCTTCAGCTTATCCGACCTCTGGCGGTTTATACTACTGGGCGTTTATGACGGCATCTACTCGTTACAAGAAGGCAAGTCGCCAATGAGACCGCCGTCGCTTGCTTTTCGCTGAAATTGGTGCAGCTTTCTTGCTATGTTGTCGCCTGGTCCATGATCATATCGACACCACTCTCATGTTGTTCTATCACGTACTCGGTATGTCCTGGGCCAGGACTCGTGCTATCTGCCACTGTAACATTCCTCTAATTATGGCGATCGTATGACAGGCCGCCCAAATGCTGATAGCCATGGCGCAGCTCGCGTACCCGAACTATCTTGCTGAAGTCTGGCACGTGTATCTGGTGTACGTCGCGATGATGTTCTTCTCGTATCTCATCATCTGCCTCCCCACCAAATACGTGAGCTGGTTCAACATCTGGGCGACCGCTCTCGGAATTGTCGTCTTGATTGTCACGACGATTCTCCTCCCCGCGATGGCAAACGAGCTCAATTCGGGCAAGGAAATCTTCACGAGTGTGCGTCACATTCGAACCGCACTCTTGGTCATGACGCTCACCCGTGATGGCCGCAGTTGTACAACCAGACAGGGTGGCCATCGGGGTGGGCGTTCTGCATGACGTTCCTTTCGGCCACCTGGACGCTCAGTGGATACGACGTCGCCGCCCACGTCGCCGAGGAGACGAGCCACGCCGCCATCACTGTTCCGCGGGCCATGGTCTGGAGCACATGGAGCAGCGCGGCTCTGGGCTTCATCTACCTCATCAGTCTCGCATTGTGTGCGACCGATATCGACGCGCTGATGGCAAACCCACTGGGCCAGCCCATTGGCACCCTCACCGCGAATATCGTTGGCCAGAAAGCGGGTGTCGCGTTGCTTGCCATCAATTTCTTTGCACAGTTTGGCTGCGGTGTCGCATTCGTAAGTTTGCGCCGTCTCGCTAGGTGGTCACACATGGTTAATGTCCCGCCCTGCAGTTTGTTGCTGCCAGCCGCATCTTCTTCGCGTACTCGCGCGACAAGGCCCTTCCGTTCTCCGACTGGCTCAGCAAGATCGACAAGCGCACGCACACCCCCAACAACGCCTCGCTGGTCGTCTTCGTCATGTCCACCGCGTTTGGGGCCATCTCCATCGGCTCCGACACGGCGTTCGAGGCGTTCTTCTCGGGCAGCACGCTCGCTGGACAAATCTCGTACATCCTCCCGGTGCTTGGGCGATGCCTGTACGAGGACAACCCCCACTACGCGCCTGGACCGTACAACCTGGGTCGGTGGTCGAAGACAATCCGGTGGATGGCCGTCGCATGGAACTTCTTCATCATGCCCCTCGTCAGCTTGTAAGTCACTCACTTCTCAGCCGCCGAGCTCTGCGCTGATGTCTCACGTAGCCCCGACTACCCCATGCCCGCCCCGGCGGACATGAACTGGGCCGTCGTGGTCTACATGTACGCACCCGCGTGCTCGTTGATCGGCGCATATACTCACTCTCTGCACAGCCCGTTCCAAATCCTCGCCATGTTCTACTGGTGGTTCTGGGGCTACAAGACCTTCACCGGCCCGCGGCACAACTTTGGGACCAAATCCGCCAACGATTCTCAGGCCGAGCTGGAGGACGAGAAGGAGAAGTAGACAATCAGACCCGCCATCCTTCCTCTCACACCGTAGACGTTGTATTCTGGCCTGCTTGTATTAATACGCTTTGTTATGCTTTAATGATGATTGTCGTGATCCTACAAATCCAATAGTCCTTGGATCCTCGTACTTGGATCAAGAGGCAAGCCGCCCTCGACGAGAGATCCGACCAACGAAAGACACGTACGTGCACTGCTCTTCATAGACTCGTGGTCAATGCCTACTTGTTAGTGTAGCGACAAACCAAGGTGAGGGCCTGGCCAACGATTCTTCTAGGGTAGCGAGACTATGGATATCATCCGTCTGTCCTGTGCATTTCCCAGAATATATGCGCGCGCTTAGCGCTTAGCACATGCAGTGACCACTACTTTGCTACCACTTCCCTCCAAGTCCTCGTGAGTTACATCCCTAGAATGAGGCTCGAGATATACAGACTCAAACGGCTTAAGAGATGGCGCGGCTAGTGGTTTGGCCCACAAATCCCACGTTTTATCCTTTCGGAGATACTCACTCCCCCTGTGTCGCTTTTGCGCGATGTCCCTCCAGAGATAAACCCGGACGTTGTTCTCCTGGGGCTGCGGTGATCCACGAAACATACTCTATACTGTCCATACGAGCAATCTCGGCCACTCTTCGAGTACGTAAATGTCCTTAATTCATGGGTTTGTCTGACAAGAAGTTGTCCCAGCAACTCAGAAAGTCGACATTACGTGTTGCGATCATGAGCCAGCCGTCCTAGGTGAGTACGCCAACCGTTCCCAGTGCACATGATTGATGTCGTTTCGCAGCGAGGAACATCCTCTTCCTCGCTTTGCTACTGCGAGATGATTACGACAGAATCAAAGTCGGCATCTGGAATAGTTTCTATCATTTCTTCGTGGACGACCGGTGTCTCAAGATCATCGTCACGCAAAGCCAAATTCTAGCCGAATTGTCGAAAGACTTTGAGACTTGGAACTCCGGCCGTTACGCCAACGTCATCCAGATTGGTACCCGTTTCACGTTGGAGGAACTTCACAAGCACTGGACGCTTTATGCCGCCGCGGAGAGATGGGCGGCAGCGAAGAAACGCGATCTGAAGAAACAGTTTCGCTCCGCTATCCGGGAGCATGAAAAGAAGCTCCGCGGATTTGTGATGGGTGCACCCGCACGGTCTGCCGGTCCAATGTGGCCGAACGCAGCTTTGGCAGCAAACGAAGCCTACCATCGCTTCTGGGAGTCCGGAACGGCAGATACTGATGTCGAGCAGGATCATACCGCAGACCCTGCTACCAACGTGAATCCCTTGTTTGCGTACGCAGCGGGCCAAAAAGGCTTTTTCGTTCATCGCGCCACGTGTCCAGTAGTCCCGGTTCTCCTCGCTCAATATTTCTACCCCTTGGTAAATGAGCCAGCATCGCGGCCTAACGCTGGCGGCCTCAACGTCCTGGCTCGCATCCAGTGTTTCCGGTGGTGCGATAATTTTCGCTCCTGCGTCCAGCAACCCAAGCGCCTCACCCTGCGAGTCATTGTCGGAGACGCTCTAGCCTTCTGTCGCACCCTCCAGCAGTACAAGGATCACAACCGCAGAACAGCCGGCTGCCGTGTATCCCCCTGGCGGGCTCACCTTTTGACTCTCGATGGCCCATGTTACTCTTCGCCATCCACCTCTCCCTTGACCTTTGACGTCATCGACACGTCCAACTTGTGGGATCATGTCGGCGTGCTCAACATACTCGTATTCGCGGCGCCGTTGCTCAGACCCTGTCCGTGGGCTGTCCTCTACACACAAGTCACGGCCGACTATGGCGAAGACTCTACGAAAGATTTCCTGAAAACGCTCTTTTCGGACATCGACACGTTCTCGATCCTTTTCGATCTCGCTCCTGTCGCCTACCTCTCAGGATTCAGGACAGACTGCAACAGCCAGAATCTTCTCGCGCCGTATATCGCTGGGAACAACTTGGGCCACATCGAACCGATACCGTGGAAACGCCCATCTACGCTCGCAAGTCCCCAAGCCAGAAGTCTACCGCTCAAGATTTCTGGCGCTCAGTTATTGGATTGGATATTTGACTTCCATGAGAAGATGTTCTTTCATGAGAGTTTGTCTCCGTCTGGAGAGTCGCCCGCCTCACAGCGGGAGATGAGTCGGCTACACTACAGCAGAGGCAGTCTAACGATGGTACTCGCACACCTGGCGCGGAGGATCGATGTCGACTGGGACGAGCTGCTTACCGGGCTTCTGGCCCGTATGAACCTAGTCGATCGCATGTTCCCCCGGACCCTGTCCTCCATGAGCGTGGCCTGCTTTGGATGCCAAATGCATCTCCTAGGTCTCTATAGCCATCCCTCGATTCACCCTATGTACCCTGAGCTGCAATTTAACAGGTACGAGGGGAAGTTCAACGATTGGGTCTCATTGCCTGCCGTAGTGTGCATTGCTGTGTCAGTCCCTCGATCGGTTCTCAATGTTTTGGACGACGAGCAAGCCGGCCACAACCCAGGAATCTCTGCAGCCATTGGATCGTCCCGAGCTTCCCACCACTTCATCTCTAGTGTCGAATCCTTCCGTGGATCGTTCGTGGTGGAAGGAACGGGGGAGGATGCCAGAGCGTACATCAACGAAGATCCCCGCGGACGGGGCGGCAACTCGCCAGTAGTGATGACATTTTGCGTACCAACGTACGTCCTCACTCGGGAACCGTACGCGACGCAGGTACTATTTTCGGTCATCTCGACACCCTTCCACGACGATCTACACTACAAGTTCGATATCGGTCGGTTTCACATCAGACGACTCATGGACAACGATGTGTTTGTGCTCAGCCGCAAACCGAGAGGAGACTTGGACGCCCCGTTACTCCCGGCGCCCCCGGTGCCGCGAGCACGGGCAGCAGGGGACTCGCCTACTGTCGTGCTTGATGCGAAGCGCGAACATATCACGACGATGGCGACCAAAGTTGTTGTTGCCGACCCTGCCATGAAGAAACGGTTCACGGACCGGAAAATGCCGTTTCCTACGAAACTGTCAGCCCTTGCGAGATGAAGCTTTTGTTGGCATCTCAAGAGCTGCTTACCGTTGTATTTCCTTACCCTGTAGATATGGAGGGCGCAAGACTACGCGTTTCCCGCGAAGGCTGGATCGAGGTAAGCTCGTCACAGCATATTTCCTCGTTTGGGTACGAGTTTGACTTCTCGCAGGTCATCGGTCAACAGATTCAGTGGGTGAAGAAGCACTCAACCTTTGCCTTTTCTGATAAGGAGAACGCTGTAATACAGTCTGGCACTGAAACCGATCCGTTGACTCATCTGAAGAAGTGCATCTCCTCGGTTTTGGGAGGCTTCATCGGGTCCGCGGAGAGCGAAGGCGTCAAGATAGCCTCAATACTTGGGCCAAACGAAAGCGTAGAGTGTCTAGTTTTGACTGTCGCCGTGTGCGTAGACCTGTCTTCGCAGGTTGCTGATGCATTCGTCGTCCCGAAGCACGGCGTCTCCCTGGGTCTGCTGCAGGTGGCAAATCTACCGCACATCGACGTGCGTTTCAACGCTGCACAACTGACAGCATGGAAGTACCTCCTCCCCGCGCTGGCGGAGCGCTGTCGAGACTGGACCCACCGTGACGACTGCGAACTCGGGCGCACCGCACACGTTCCACGTCTCCTCCCGCCTGGCGAACTACCGCTCTGTGCATGCGGCAAAGGGTATGTCACAGACGCGTTTCGTGAGCAGACAGAATGGGCGCCCTGGGCTCCGCACGCCACGAGGATTGCGCTGAGCCCCCTCTTCGCCGTGTCTTACCTCGAACCTACCCTGCAGGACATAGAACCTGATCAGTTTGTGGAAATTCTGCAAGAGTACCACGGGATCCCGGAAAGTGTGCTCGTAACGCTGCGAATGAGAGGAGGACGAATCGGAGAAGACTACTCGAAGACCATCTGCTCCGGCTGTTTCAAGTGGATTCCTCGGGTTCAGCGGAAGCAATGTGGCGCGTGCAAAGTGGCTACGTATTGCAGCGCTGCATGTCAAAGGAGCGACTGGAGGGTCCACAAAGCAGGCTGCTCCGGCAGGCGCGTTGAACAGTTTTGAGAGTTCTGCCGTGCTCTCATCATTCATCGAGCTGTAGCTGTAGTAATGCCATTGCGTCAACCTATACATCGACAAATGCCGCGCATCCAGTATCAGCCACATATATGCATTTATTTCCTATGTCTTTGGTACACGGATGGTCACTAGCAAGGCGTTTATGATCTAAGGACGCCCGTCAGCATGAAGCACGTTGACATCACATCGCCCGCCACACACCATTATTACGATTTATGAAAGAAATCGTTTCCAATAGACGCCGTATCCAAGGGGGTCACTTCCTTCCACTACCCTTATTCGTTTGGGCAGTATTTATAACAGCTATATTATTATTATTATCTTTACCAGTTTTAGCCGGTGCAATTACAATGCTTTTAACAG
>KN840511.1:10677-32448 GCA_000832265.1 Phlebiopsis gigantea 11061_1 CR5-6
GTAGCGCTATGTTCAGAGATATTAGATAACAATCACTACGACTCCTTGTGTCATGATAAAATTCGATACACAAGTTCGCGTACTGGCTTTGGCTTGCCGCCGCTGATCTGCACAAGAGGACAATCACAGATGATTTGTAGCCTGTTTGCACGAGTGGCACGACGTGCTGACTTGTATTGAGAGAGCTATTATTTCTGCATCCCTAGGGTGTGCGCGATCTGTCAGCACCCGAACATACAACGGCGTGGGCGCTATTGCGAACATCCGCAAAAACAGGCTCACTCACTGTTCTGACTTCTATGAATTATATGGCAATAAGAAAGGAAGACTCATCCAGAATATATAACTGCAACCATGGACACCGAAAATTGTGATTATAGATCAACGTAGTATTACATATTCATACAGCCCAGAACAGGCTCGGTAACTAAAGCATGTCATGCCGTGCGGCGTAAAAAAGTACGACATAGCAAGACATAGAGCCGCAAGCTGTCACTCGCTACACTTGTCCAGTGGTGAATAGACAAAGTTTACTCTGCGACAGTCTCTATCGCTTGGAACAGCTCCTCGATGTTGACTCTCTTCTTGTCCTGGAGCTGCAATAGCGTGGTAAATCAATGGAAACGACTTGATAAAAATAGAGAAAGCTACGTACCGGCACCATCTTGTCCATTTCTATCGTGTCCTCCGCAACAATACGATAGACATGAACAGGTTTCGTCTGCCCAATCCTATGAACCCTCCCGATGGCCTGCTCCTGCATACACTGCATCAGCCACACCCGAGGAGCGCATCGGCCTGCGCGACACACCTCCAAGTAAGGGTTCCACCACGGATCGAGCACGATGACGTTGTTGCACGACGTAATGTTGAGGCCCGTACCGCCAGACTGGATCGTCATAAGCAGCACCTTGCACTGCCTGTCCTTTGCGACGTGGTGGAGTACTGCGGAACGCTCGCCCGCCGTGAAGTCCCCCGTGTCTGAACGCCGTCAGCCGAAAGAAGGCGGAGGGGCGGCGTTGTACGCACACATCCGGCAGCCGACGTTCTCTCCGCGCAGAATGCGCGCCAGCGTGTGGAGAGGGCCTTTGAAACACGACTGGTGAACGTCAGACAAGGTCGGTCGAGGGAGAAGAAAGGGCGTACGTAGACGATGGTCTTCTCGTCCAGCGACCGCGAGGCGATCTCGCACAGAATGTCCCGGGCCTTCCGGATCCTAGTCGAGACGTATTCATCTGCAAAGAGATACGCGAGATGTCGGATTTGACGAGGGAGGCCGTCCCCGGCGCGCAGCTGGGCGCTCATAGGGGCGTCCGACGACGCGGGAACTCGCCGTGTAAAGCTGGAAATGCGGAGCGCGATGAGATTATTACCCGGTCGGGCTCGCCCGTGGGTAAACCGCACCTCTGCGACGCCATGACGACCTCGGGGTCATCGTGGATAGCCTTCTCTTCTGCGTCGGGATCCAAGGCAGCCAGAAGAAGCCTGGGCTCGAGACACGCTGGCCGCCATATGCTCAGCTACGCGCATGGGAGAACATGCTCACATACACACCTTGTCTGAGGCGAATCATGACTGCAAAGGGCTCGTTGCGGCCGAGCACATCCGGGATGCAGCAGTACAGCGTTCGCTCGTCTTCAGAGATGCGCACAACGCACGTGTCATGGTCCGTCCTCTCAGGGAGCCCGACCCACTGCCGGCCGCTGCTGGAGATCTTGGGCCTGTAGAGGCACGCGTCACGGAGGATGTCCTTGAAAACATGGGCCACCGCCGTCGTCAGACGCACAGCAAACGCAGGAGGGGCCCAAATCGCTGACCACAAGGGGGGTCCCCGCTGTGTTGTACACATTTTTGGGGAGGTACCTCCTCTCCGCGAAGCGGTACGTGAGCTCGCGCGCCTTCTGCAGTTCGCCATAGTCTCGACCGAGAAAGTGCAATTGGGCATACAGGTCGCACGGGTAGTTCTGCCGTCAGAGCACGCGTGAGAACATCCGACGCTGTGGTACCTTTCCATCGTACCTGCATCGGGGTCGCGCTGAGCAGCAGCCCGACGCGTTTCGGCAGCGCTAGGCAGGCGGCCGCGAACTTGCCCGTCGGGCTTCGGAATATGTGTGATTCGTCTGCTACAACACGGCCCCATTGCAGGAGCAGAAACGGGCAGGATCTCGGGTCACACTGTTCTTTCTTTATTTTGCTCGTCTCCTTCGCCCTGGCTTGCTCATTCACCTGGTGATAGGTAGACAGCTTCGACAGATATAATCAGAACCTCGAAATTGGTGGGATGGATCGGGCAACGTTTACCACGACGTCATAACTCTCAAGAGCCTCCGGAGCTAGGTTGCTGTGAGCGTGTTTAACAGAGTTCAATGCTTCTGGAAACACACCTCGCTTTTCGAGGTGTCCAGAAGTGTAGCTTGCGTGGTAAAAAGCAGCTTTCAAGTGCGGCGCGAACTTCTTGATCTCCTCATGCCACTGCGTCATCATCCCCACATTGGGGCATAGAATCCTAGCCAGCATCAAAGTCAGAGGGTGCAGACAAGCATACCGGTCACACTCACAGCGTCGGCATGTTCAGCTCAGACAGCGTGACACAGATCAGAGCAATCGTCAGAATAGTCTTGCCCATGCTGCCGCACACAAACGTCAACACGACGGCTTGCAGGCAGAAATGCAGCACATACCCTGTGTCCCACTTCACCAGCGTGCCGACCCAGGCGTGCTCACGCTCCGCCTGCAGCGCGTCCCGCTCGCGCCGCAGGATGCGCTCCAGATCCTTGCGCTGCCACGAAAACAGCATCTCGAGGACGGCGAGCGAGGGGTCCTCCACGGGCGTTTCCGCGGGGCCCTCCTCGTGCAGCGCCAAAGCCAGAGGGCCAGCGGGGGACCGCGGAGGCGGGACGGCGTCAGAGTACCTTGACTTCTTCCGGGGTTTCGATACGGGCGAAGAGGGCGCAGGTGAGGACGGACCGGGCGATGGCGTCGGTTTGCAGTGGAGATGGGTGCGTGGGGACGGCGACGATCCAGGGCAAAGGGAGACAGCAACGCGAACGTCGCGCGCCTTTCCCTGCTTCTTCACCGGTGTGCGAGGGAGCTCGAGAGTCGGCGGCGGAAGCCGGCCGGGGTGCTCGAGGGTGCCGCTGGCAGGAGCGTGGGCAGGCGACGACGGTCCCGGGCGAGGAGAGGTTGCGGCGCGAACGTCCTGCGCCTCTATCGTCTTCTTTGCCGATGTGCGAGGGAGCTCGAGAGTCGGCAGCGGAAGCCCGCCTGGGTGTTCGAGGGCGGGGCGGGCAGGCGACGACGGTCCCGGGCTAGGAGAGGTAGAAGCACGTACGTCCTGCGCCTTCGCCTTCTTCGCTGGGGTGCGAGGGGGCTCGAGAATTGGCAGCGGGAGCCCACCCGGGTCCGTCCGCTCGACAGCGCGACGCGCAGGAGCGCGTGCTGCCGCCGAAGGCGAGGGGGGAGACTCGTCACCTGGCGCGGGAACCTGCTTCGCTGGCGTAGCAGGGGGCGTGGGCAACGGGTGCCCGCCGATGTCTGTCGGCCATCCAGAGGTCTCGGCGAACGTGGTGTTCAGGTATGAAACGCGCTTTGGCTGTCCTTGCGCAGGGACGACGTCCATCGGTGGAGGGTCATCGACATCTGCTTCTGACCACGTGTCCGGGGTGAACTCAGGGTAGGCGGCCTCGTAGGGTCGGCGAGAGAGGCCTGCTTCACGAAGTTCTGCCTGCGGTCCTGGCGGGTTGCCTGTGATGTTCGGGTCATGCCTGACCTGCGGCGCACGAGCTGCTCCGCTGTCACCGCCTGGGGGAAACTGGAGGGTGACCGGGACAGCGCTTTCGACCTCAACCTGACCCTCAGACTCTGTTGAAATGACGAAGCGGACGAAGAGGTTGACGACGTAGGATGCAATTCCGCTGAGCAACATGCGTGGCGGGTCGTCGGTGGGCGGGATGGCTTGTTGGGGAGGCTACGAAGAAGGGTAAGCAGGGTCCCATGGAGTGGACTGTCGCAGAAGGCACCATGTTCTACGCTCTGAGTGACGACGCGTTTGCTGCTGTATGTGTTGTAGTGCTGGTGCCTAGGGAATATGCAGGCTGTCTCCGGCTAGGAAGTTATAGCTTGAGCAGTGGAAGGTCGTGGAAGAGGATAGAGAAGGCAGTGGCGTGCCGCTCAGACTCGCTCACGCACTTGGGTTGCGAGGCAAGAACAAAGGAGGGTGGAGGGCCGCTGGGTTCGAGAGATTTCGCCGCCCCAACACGTAAATCCGGAAGCGAGGCCGGGCAGGTCATATCTTGAATGCCACGATGCATTTACGCAAGGTATATGTGCGAGTTGACGGGGTGTTCTTCAGTATGTCACACAGGCTACCCAGTGTGCGTGTAAACTGGGCATAGTGCTCCCAAGTGCGAGAGACGCCTCACGTTCTCCACCCAAGTCTGATACGCCGCTAGCATCGGTGCTCTGCGAACATGTTAGGGCGCAACCTGATGGCGCGCATACGGCTTACCTTGTTCCCCGAGGGCTTACAGCTGCGGTTGTCAACGTGCTGAAGCAGCAACGCGCGACAGACGTGTCCTTGTTGTGCGGTACAATGAGTAGACCAAAGGGAAAGCAGGCGCACCAGCCGTCGTTTGCAAAGCGCGACCCTGGACGCCTCTGGCACAATTGTTGTATCATCGCCGACTTCTTCAGCGCGACCTGTACACACTTCATTTGCGACGACGTTGCCGACTGAAGGGGTAGCGGCAGGGCCAGAATGCGAGTTTAAAGAACTGAATATTCAAGAAGTCCAGAACATGGCGGTCGCTGGAGAAGAAGCGATGCGCGCCACGACGACCGTCGATGCCATGCTCCCGCGCGGGGTTAGGGGCAGCGGGCGGGCCGAGCCGATCAGCGCCGCGACGCCGCGCCGGGACCGAGACTCGTGACCGTACGCGCCCCTCCGATGTCGAATCCCACCATCGCGCGCTCGCATCCCGACACCGACGCCAGCACTGGCGGAGACGTGAGATGGTGCCTGGAGGTACCAGCTTTCAGCTCAGGACAGATTTTAGCCCAAGGCACGCGTTCATTTGTCGTGTACGCGGGGTGTTCCTGGGCCGTCCGCCACCTGAGGCCGCCCACCCTCGCCGCGAAACGGTGAGTAAGCGGTGCAAACGCTGAGTGCCTCGGTAACTTGCTAACGACGAGGCGTCCGTGGTGATTCTAGGCAGACAGACGCGACGGTGCAAGCGTCAGCCAGGACAGCAATTTGCAGTGCGCTGCGTAACCTTGCGCCTGTGCGCCAACAAAGGCGGCTGGTGGATCATCTGTACGTAACGTCCCGGCCTTTGTGTTGGGCTAGTGTATGTTTAAAGGGGCGGTGGTGGCGTGAGCGCAGATCCTGGAGCACAAATAGCAGCAAGATGTCGCGTCTTGCGGCGAGAACAGATGCCATCAGCACAGTGCGCTCAGCGGGCCTGACGAGGCAAACGCAACCCGAAATTTTTGGAGGCGTACACCGGGGCGCGGTTGTCGCCCTCGCTACGGTTTGACAACTCCCTTACTATCTTCTAGACGAGCGCGAGAGCCCGCCTCCCCCAATAGGGAAAACCACGTCGGAGGCCGCCTTCTTTACGCGTCCACGCCAAGGCATCGACTCCGCACAGCGCCTCCTCGACCTACACATACACCTGCGCATACACCAGCGCCGCACCGCGCGGCGTGGCTCGAACGGGCAGCTAGAATGCTCGCGACGCGGTTTCCCGGGACGACATACCGACGCCACACGCACCCACAGTGATCGTCCCGCTGCCGCTGGAACATGCAGCACGCGACCGACGCTTGGCACGCGACCGCCTGATTCGCGGGCCCAGCGGCAGACTGCTGTGCCTGCAGAGCTGGTATATGCCGCTGTGCGCCCATGCGACACAATCCGGGTGTGTTCGTTATTTTCTGGTGACGGTAGTAGGTAGTTCTTGGGATTTGATAGAAGCTGTTCAGTTTGACTAGGGCGTACACACAAATAGCACTACTATCGGGCCAGCTAGCGACGTCGCGGTGGCCTACTTGAGAGGGTCACGAGAACGAATGATGCGATCAAATCACACTAAGTGAAGAAATTCACCCCCTCATTCTCAGAGACGAATGCATGGTTGGAAATCTCATAGGCAGCACAAATAGCCCATCCGAGAGGTGTAGTAACTCATGTGCGAATATTGGAAACGGTACAGCTCGAACATTCCCAAACAGGATGACAACGAATCAAAACGCACAACAAGAATGCCAAAGTTGGCCCTGGGAAACCCTGTAGAAAACCGTGAAATGACATGTTGAGATTTTCTTCGGAAATACAAGGAAATATGCAAATAATAAGCCTTTTCATCTGCATTCACTGAAGAAAGTGTAACCCCATCCTGTATTGTCATCAGCCAAACAAGACAATGTTTCTCATACATTGCTCTGGGCGGAAAAACGTAAACTATGCTTCTTAGCATATTTCTACAATATTTCCCGCTAAGATCTTATCATGTTTTCTCACGGGTTATCACAGTGTTTCTCAGCGTCCACTTTTGGTATTCGCCTTCAAGGCCCACTTGTGACGCATACGCCAGTATCACATCACCAAAGCATTTATTCGCACGCCTCATCGTCACGGATATTAAAGTGAATAGTGCTGCTTGCGTAGCGACCGAACCATCGCCATTGCTCACTTTCACAGCTGCATTGACCAGCAAAGGCCCTTTGACTTGCTCTTACTAGCTAGCCTGCCGGAGCCCGAAGTCAACCGCTCACACGCGCTCGAACCACATGGCCACGGCGAGGTCGACGACTGCACAGCTGATGCTGAAGAAGTCCAATGAGATCGGCTCCGTCGAAGCACGCGCGTCGTTGTACGGAGACGGGGCTAATTACAACGAACACTGCGCACCGTTCATCTCACAGTTGTTACCTCCGCCAATCTGTGATCCCCGGTGGACAACCGATCGTGAATCTCAGGTTCGACAGCCCAGGGTCTGCCAACCGCGCACGACCACGTTGTGTGTGGCGTCATACTTCCCTATCGCTGGGGCGAACAGTGCACGGAGGCTGGCGGTGTCGCGTCGCGTCGCGAGGGTGGTTGTGTGTCTCATGTGTACGTATGTGGGTGTGTCGGAGGAATGGAAAAGGACCTCAGCGACTTGAATGTTGGTGATCCTGGATCAACTCTGGCGCCGACATACCGGCATGTCATTCTCAGCTGTTGTCTCCGATAGACATGAACGCCGACGCTGTGTTTCATGAGCTCCGAACGCATTTGTAGAGTGTGTGTACGTGTTCAGAGAAACCGTGGAATGACGCAACTTGCCCCGCATTAAGTCCGAGGCAGGAGAATATCACGCGCACAGGAATGGTACTTAGCGAGGTGTTGTCGAAGAACAGCTGAAGTTCTAGTTGAGTATACGTATGTTCTCAACTTCTCAGCTTCTAAAGCCGGCTGAGAGGCAATAGAAGGTATAGTTTTGGGGTACCATAATTAATTTCTCCAGCAACTTGGTAAAGCTCCCAGCAGGGATGCTACTGAATAAGATCCATCTAGACTTCGCTTGCTGAGGCTCGGAATGTCTACACAGGCAAGTTGTAATTAACACGCCCGAAAGAGCTACCCTTTACTTAGTGAGACTGTATAAGGAAGACCAGAAGACATTAACGTCACTCCACGCTACTTTAGACTCGGTGTAAGGTTGCCCCCGAGCTGGACCGTGACCTGAATTTGCATACTACAGATGTTTTTCTGACGTTTGGCCTATCCGTACTGGGTGGGAATGCTGCCTCTGTAGACGAGCCATTGCTTTGAAATCAACGTTCTTGACTTCGCGGCCGCAATTCCTCTTACATAAAATTTGAGCGGGCCATTGCGTCCTGCGTCACGAAATCGCAGGGGCGAGTGCGCATCAAACATATAGTAGACGCCCTACGTAACTACGTAATCTAGCGATCACGGAATTCGCCGCCATCAATTGAGGTCCTCCCGCAACCATCCGCCTAAAGGCTCAGTCGACCAACCTTCCCCCGGTACACCAACATAAGGGCCTCTGCATGACAGCGGTTACATTTTTATATTAGCGTGGATGGTGTTCACAAGCCATCAGTTCCCCCAGAGATCTCCCGTGGCAAAGCCGCACAAAGGGACACCTCGTCGCTTATGGAGTCGCTTCACACACCGTTCGAATTGTCCAGGGTAATCCTTCCAGGCTACAGGGCCCTTACCTCGAGCTTTCTAGAGATCCTCATACTAGCGAGCTATCCTAGACTCCGACACAACCTCGGAGCTTGACAAGAGTAAAGCTGACATTCTGTCCCGGAACATGATATTAACCTAAACTCAATCTGTTTGTCATGAGGTAGGTTAAGGCAGTCTTATTGACTTGTTGACTTATGATTTCATGTATAGCAGTCAGATACCATTTTACGTCCGCAAGGACAGCGCCCCGGGCAGGAAACGGCACAAATTTCTCAGCCGTTCCGCCTCGCTTCCACACCCTAGCGAGTAAGCCTCGATTTTCGGGGTAGGGAGCGAGTTCGCACATTCCTCTGCGGGCGACAGAACTCGACCGCGGACAGAAAAGCTCTGCGCAGGCCAGAAGAGCAGTTTCCCTCGGTCAATTCACCGTGAGTGCACTCGCCGGTAATGCAGTGCTGCGTCTTCTATGCCCTGCCAATGGTACTACCCCCGCATCAAGAATCTAGTGGGTGTTTTTTTTTTCGTCATGCGGCCGCGTCTGAATGTTTTATCCTCACGCGGTTCCCCGTAGCTTGCCCATTGCTCTGTTCGTCGTCAGCCTGTGGCGTCTCTCCGTGGCGAGAGTTCACCTTGCCTGTCCGGATTAGTGGAGCACCGTGCACCTATCTGTCAGTCTGAGATGACGCTGCCGTCGCATTTGACTCTCACTCGTGATGCTACAGATTGGACGTTTCCCCCAAGTTGCTAAGCTTGATCGGAGGGTTCGCAACTGCTTCTGGCCTTTGCAGCGCCATCGGTGGTGTCCGCAGCGACCTCCGTGTCCTGTTCTACGGGACAGGTTGTCCTGCCATTTCCGCTCGCCGCCAGCTCATTGAAGATCCGCCTGTATGCCTGCGCAATAGCCTCGACTGGATATGACACCGCTGGTTATCCAAGTACGCCCCTTTCCTCTGCCATCCCTTTCCGTCCCCGAGTGGGATACCTTAATCAATATCGTAGGCTGCTATAATGTCGACTTGTTAGCTACATCTATCATTGTACTGGCCAGAAGAGGAAGCCCGCAGATCAAGCAATACTAGGAGGAAGGGCGAACCTATTTCTTGACAGACCCTGTCACGCTCCGAACCTTCGAAGGCCTCCGCGTAGGTGCTGGGCACGTCCCGCTTCTAACGTGGGCTCCATTTGCGCATTTACGCAATGTTCATGGCGTTCTAACGGCACTGGAATGTAGGCATACGATCAAATGCAGCCCGCATCAACCCTGGAAGATTTCTCCTCGTCGTACGGAATTTGCATGACATCGCCAGGCCACGCAACCAGTCCTGCGTGTTACCTGTGTTGATCCATGTGCCTCGGCGGGATATTTTGGGCGGCGCGAACGATCTCAGTGCTCTTGTGCACACGGTGAGGATCTGTCATAATATATGGGCGCGGCACAGCGAACATACATGCTTATTGCGATATGTCGCACAGATTTCCAGAAGACGGCTCTGCGTTTGGGCTGTCGTCAATGCAGCGATCACAGTCTAGCACGGTGGAATATTAGCTGGTTCGTCTCCGCGGAATACACCGATCGATGCTTCCGCCTATACCATCCCTGCGCAGGTGTCCCGGGCGCATGTGGGCCCTTCGAGCGACTAGCGCACAGCCACCACCTGCAGCCCTTGCTAGCTACGCGCATTGAATACCTGTAGTGCTCTCGCCAGTGCAGTCGATCATCCTCTTTGCCGCCCTCAGCTTCGCACCCTACACCGCTTCGGTCGCGAGCCTCGGCGTGACCTCGAAGATGTACGTCGGGAGCCTTCCCTGTCCGGAAATCGGCGACACTCTTCTCTGATAGATTGCGTTCCAAGTTTTAGGTTCTGCGACCGTTTGGCTCGCGGACGTGACCCTGCCCCCGCATCCGGACGCTGCTGCTCGGTGTTCGATCACGGCGGCCGCGCGCGGACCCCACGTACCCTGCTTCTGCTCGCCCTCCTCACGCTCGCCGTCGGCGCGGTCATCATGTGCGGAAACATCGTGATCGACCCTTCCATCGTCGGGTCCGCCATCTCACGTCCTGCAGGCTCTTTAGGTTTCCGCGCGCGGACGGGGCCCCGCCTTCTGCGAGCAACTACCCTGCGGCGCATCTCCTTCGTCGTCGCGGCCGCCAGACTTCGCCAGAGAAAAACTGTACTGTGGCGCATCTCTTCGTCCCGCGGCCGTCGTCCTTCGTCGCGATTCAGTTCGCGTTCTGCGTTCTGCGTGTACGTACGGCCAGCCCCGCGTCTTCGCACACTGGGGGCGCCCAGCGGGTGGTGGGGGGGGCACGCTCGCACGCAGACAATGCGTGAGCCGATGCGGACAGATGGGGGCTGCGCGTGCGCGTCGTACGCCGGCTTCTCGGGGCGTAGTCGCATTGAGACCCTTTCCTCTATCCCCCGGCGCTGACTCGGACGAAAGCTTATCGCCCGATGCAGATCAGCGCGCCCGTTCCCGCAGCTGCTGTACGTCAGCGCGAACGCGGGCGGCACAACCCTTTGGAGCTCGCGCACTTCCACGGCGACGAGGCCCAGCGATGGAAGTGCGAAGAACGCGATGCGCGAACGGCGGCACCCCCGCCGCCACCGCAAAACCTTGCGCCTCGGCTGCCCGCCCGATCGCGCGAAGAGCCCCCCCCTCCCGCGCGCGCGCGATTTTCCCGATAGTTGCCGTCGGCCTGGCGCGCCGCCGCCGCCTTCCGCGGGGTGGGCAACAGAGTTGCAGTTCCGTCGCGCCTGACCCGCGCGCGCGGGCGGTTTTCCAGACTCGGGCTCCCCGGCCTGGGCGCCTCTGCGCCGCCGGCGGGGGCCCACATCCTGCCCTGGCCCCGACTTCCCGCCTGGCGTCGCCGACGCTGGCGTACACGCAGTCGGCAGGCAGCCGTCGAGGGCCACGGCGTACCGCTGCTGCCGTGCGACGTGCATCATTCCTGGTGCCAGGGTCGCCCACTGGCCCCACGAGGAGGGATGGACGGAACAAACTTTCCACCTAGGTTGTGACCCGCTGCACGCTGGACGTCATGGGGGATCAGGGCGTCGGCGCAACCAGGAAGTTTCAAGCAAGGAGGGTCAACCCACCCGTCTTGAAACTGCGAAATCAAGCTCATGGGGCGATGACAGGAAATTCATGGATTACTGCCCCGGCGGGCGTGTAGCCTTCGCACCCAATACATGTGGTCAGCCGTACGACATTCTACGGTAGTGAGGAAGACCGTCGTCAGAGGGGCGCTCTGCACAGAGAAACGATCTCACAGCGGAAGCAGCGTCGGAGCGCCGTGCTCTCCCTTCCGTCTAGCGACGCTACGCCAGCGACGCACCGCCCCCGCTCATCCCTTGGGGTAGCACGGGCCCACGCTTCCGCCTAGGTAGTGAACCCCTGCACAGCGAGCTTTGCGAGGTACTGGACGAGCATAGCACCAAGAGGGTTCGGCCTGCTTGCACTGCACCGAGGACACGAACCTTTCAGCGCAAAGGTCAACGACGCAGGCAAAAAGGTTCGCGTACAGACCACCATCACAAGGCACACGATGTCGAGGACACAGCCCGAAAGAAAGCGAAAGATTGTGGTCGGAGAAGTTCCCCGAACAGCGGGAGCGGAAAGTAAGATCAGGTCGGCTTGCTCTTTCTTTTTGCCCGTACCGAGATCCTTGGTAGGCCCGACGAAAGCTGGATATGCTGGAGGGGGGACACTGCTGCTCGCCACGCCGGTTCCACCTTCGGCCGTAAGCAAGATAGAGGCGAGTCGATTGCTGACTTTCCAGACCACACACGTATTGAGAGCGGCGGTGGGCTCATGAAAGATTGTAATAGGCCCGTGCTCGCTGCATAGCAACCGCTGTGGGGGATCGACGCATCGGTACGAGCTCAGAGCTCTGAGGCGGTGTAGAAATAAGGTTCGGCGCATCCGTGCTGCGTCGACGTTGCAGACAGGTTAACGGCTCGACTGATAGGGCTCGTGTACAGACTTTGTGCTCGATGCACGGCGTCGAGGGTACTGCCCAGCGTATAGCCCGGCGGCGAGCATAGGATTGTCGTCAGGGGGATTTTCTGGTTCGGCGGCAGGCAGGGCAGAAGTCGGGGATCTTCCAGCTCTTCCGTCCGGCCGGTGCTGTGGGAGATCGCGGGGGGCCCGATCGATCCATCGTCGAGGGCACCGCCGCGCGCGCGCTCTCCCTGTCCCCTGCAGACCGTGAAGGGCGGCAAGAAGACGCGTCGAGCAGCAGACAATAATGAATTTGGTCGCCCCGGCCTCCCGCCCGCAGGGCCCTGGATGCTCTGTTGCTGGGAGCACCGCCGCTCGCTACCCAGAAGAGTGGCGGGGGCACGCATATTGGCTCTTCCGACCCGACGCCTGGCCGGCCGCACACCTGGACCTACTGCGCCAGTGCTGAGCTCCTGCGTGATCGGCGATTGGCTCCAGGGTGCGCCGTCGGACGCACAACACGGCCGGCCTGCGAACCTCGAGGCGTGAATGACGCATCGATCCCAAAGCGGAGGCACATCAGGATGTCGACATCTCGGACCGCTTGGTGATGTGTGCTGCAATGTTTGCGGCGGGTGCTGGCAGCGGACGGACGGAGGGGCGGGGCGGAAAACGCGTGGGTACATAGCGACGGCGTGCGCGCCGCCGCTGGGGGTGTCGACGACGGCCACGAGCGAGAGGGAGGGGGTGGGGCGCGAGCGAGGGCGGGGCCGCGCGGCGTCTGCGCAACTTGAGTTGCCCAAAGCGGAGGATGTGCCGACCGCGCGGGCGATGCCGAACTCGCTGAGATCAAAAGCCGGGGGCAGCGATTGGCTGGGGGCGGGGGGCGTGTCGCTGCTGGTTCCCACCATGGGCGCAGTGCGCAGGGCCAGGCGAGTCGTTTCGTAGGGCCTTTGTTCCCTCCGACTCCTCTTCTCTTGCCTGGGTGCGCTTCCGCACACTGCAATTAATCAATACTTTATTGCGCGCCCCCGCGCTGGGCTTTGTGCAGGGCTGTCGCCAGAGGGCCGCGTATGTCCGTCGCGGCGAACAGACGCGGGCAGAGTGTCCTCCCGCGTTGGGTCGCCGGGAGGCGGGCGACGTCGAGCAGGGCGGGCCCTGGCCCATCGGCGATCCCATCTGGTCGGGCGAATGCTGCAGCCGTCTGGGAAATGGGCTTGATGATCCACGCATCCGGACAAGAACAAGGAACCCAGCTTCAGCGTCTCCGCGCGTGGGTTCCTGGTGTCGCTCCCACGCCTCCGCTGCTAGCGCACGCTCTTCTAGAACACGCACATGCCCATCAATCGGCACGCTAGGTCTCCCAGATCCAGCCTATTCCCCAGCGTGCTCTTCGGAATTCTTCGAGGCCCGCGACAATGAACGTGGCTCCCAAGACCTCCGCGCTTCCGACGCCCTGTCCCGCCCCAGGTCGTGCGTATATTTAAGCCCGCAGCGGGACGCCACCCACCCCGTCAGCGCACCCACCCGCTCTCCCCACATCCTCGAGTCCATGTCCATGGGTCACTCCAAGGCTTCTTCCTCGGCCGCCCTCAAAAGGTCCCGCTCCCCCTCCGCCGACCGCGCCGTCGCCCCCGCCTCGCCCAACACCAATGCCGCCGTCAAGTCGATCCTCAACTCCCGCAAGTGCTGGCGCAGTCTCAAGGGCAAGGAGGAGCCCGTCTGGCCCCCGCAGCTCGAGGCGGCTCTCATCGAAGGTGCGTCGCCCGTGCCCTCGCGCGCTGCGCCGCCCGCTCACACACGACCAGGCCTCGAGCGGTACAAGCCGTCCGAGTCCAAGTCCACGCGCACGCTCGGCCGCTTCCCGATGCGCAACAAGTTCGTCGCGGACCACATCTTCGAGACGACCGGCGTGCGCCGCACGCCCAAGCAGGTCGGCTCGCGCATCCAGCAGCTCCGCGACACCCAGTCCGGCAAGCAGAGTGAGCACCCGCGCGTCCTCCGCCGCACCTGTCTCCCCCCTGATCGCGGCCCCCCTAGTCCTGAAGGTCATCTCGGACCGCCACTACGAGATGATGCACCCGCACCGGGCGTCGTCCTCGCGCGGCGGCGCGGGCACGGCAGCCTGCGCGCTGCAGAACTCCGGGATGATGCCGACGCTCAGCCCGAGCCACATCTGGGTGAAGACGCTGCCGGCCAGCGCCGCCTGGCGGTTCGGGTCGTACCCACCGAGCACGGGCGACCTGCACTCGTCGATGCCGCGCCCGTTGCGGCTCATCAACCCGACGGTGACGTTCAGCTCGCTCAGCCAGGCGCCGTGCCAGTCCATCTTCACCGTCTACCGCCACGGCGAGCTCGCCCACCAGGAGATCGCGCCCGTCTCGATCACGGCGTCGACGTCCGGCCCCGCCGCGACGCCGTGCTGGCTCTACAGCACGACGCTCGTCCCCAAGTACTGGGCGCACCTGTGCGACGCAGAGGGTGCGTGGGCCCCTGTTTTCTCGTCGCCGTGCGCAACGCATCTGACCGCGCTCCGCAGACCCCACGTCGTACGCCGTGCACCAGGAGGTGATGCGCGTCCCGCTGAGCACACACGCGCCCGCGCCGCCGCTGCTGTCCGTGTGCTACCACTTCGTGCACGGCGGCGCGGCGCCGCCGCAGCATAGCCCGCCGCCGCTCTCGCCGCGCTCGAGCAGCGGCGCGTCGGACGCGTCGTCGAGCCTCTCGCGCGAGTCCTCGGTGCGTGCCGCGCCGCGTTTCCACATAGGGTCCGCCCCGCTGACGCACGCCGCAGCCGACCTACCCGCATGACGTCGACGCGAAGCCGTACGCGTTCCCGGGGGGCGCCGGCGCGTCGCCGCTCGTGTTCGCCCCGTACGACGCGGGCTCGCCGGCGAGCCCGCTCGACCTGCGCGCGGCCAGCGTCGGTGTGGACGGCTGGTCGTACGGCCTGCAGGACTCGTTTGGCGCGTGCGACCCCATCTTCGATCCGTACATCAACCTCTAATCGGCGCGTGCGAGGTGAGTGCCGCTGCGGCCGTCGCGTCCAGCAGACGGCTAATCGTTTGCCTCAGCCCATGCGCCCCCCGTTATCGCTCTGTGTTGTGATCCTATGTATTCGTCGTGTATTGGTGTGCCCGGACGTTTTGTCATCGTTTATGTGTAGCATAGATACCCCGCATCTCCTCCCGCGTCGCAAGCTCGTCATATTCCTTTCTCCTCTCCTTCTGCCGTTAATCTCTTCTGGTGCTCTGATTGGGGTTGGGTGCCGTAATACTGCGTATTCTAAACTGTATCCGCCCGTCCATCGAATCGAATCGAATGGTAATATGCGTCGAGGCCGCCGCGGGTGTGAGTGTCACGGGCATGACGATCCCACTTGGGCGCCACGGGCCTCGCACGGGGAGGCTGCCCCTTCCATAATGTCTGTCGCCCACTGCGCTGGGCCGCGCCTGCCGCGAGCAGCCCGGTGAGACGCGATCGCGGGATCTGCTATCAGACCAGCCGAGAGCGAGCTGCAGGCGCCGCCGCGCGGGCCGCGCCGACACTTTCCAAGGACCGCACGCTCCATCAGCACGCACCAGAAGGCGAGCGCACCCACGGTCCCGTGCTTTCGACTAAGGGTCCACTGCGCTTCGCGGCGGCGGGCGCGACCAGAGCGGGCTGCACCACGACTCCCATGTGCGCCAGGCGGCGGGGCGGCCGCCGACGAGCCTGTCGCCGGGCTCGACAGCCCCGCCGCGCGGGCCCTCGGCCGACGCTGTACCAAGGGGCAACGGCGCCGGAGCGCGACCCCCGGCGCACGGGCCAGCGGGCGCCGCGCGGCAGCTCCTTATGGCTAAATGGCGTGTCGTAACTGGGGGCTGGCCCGCGCGGGCGGGGCGAGGGGGACGTGTGGGACGGTGACGCCCGGGTTCGCGTGCCAAAGGAGGTGCGCAGCGTGCCGGCTGTCACGGCGCGTGCACGGCGGCGGCGACCGAGGGTCCCCCCTGCGCACGAGCAGCCCGCGCTGGGTGTGCACGCGCGCGCGCGCGCGCGCCGAGGCCCGTCGCGCAGGCACCCACGGCCGTGGATGGTTAAATTGCGATCGTGGCAAGCCACCAACAGCCCGCGTGCCACGACGGCCGCGCCGCGAATCCTCGGGCACGCACTCTATTGCGCGGCGGACCCTTGCCACGAAGCCCGCCGGAAAGGGGGCCCAGCTCGCGCCGCCCGCCGTGCGGCGGCAGAACACCGCCGCCTCCCGCGAAGGTCACCGCGCGGCCGGGGCTTCCACATCACCGGATGCCGTTCTGTGCGCAAGCAGTCTAGTGCCTGTCGCTGCGCGCGCGTCCGAGCTCTCCTCCTTCGTGGTCGCTCGAGAAGGCAGATGACGCGATTTCGCGCGCGTGCATTATTTGGCCCGGGCACGGTGACAGCTCGCAGACAGGCCGCCGTGCGTGGCTCTTTCGTGGTCTAGCGTATACTGTCGACGCGGCTCCGCATTTCGCAATGGATAAACTTCCTGTGCACACGCACCCAGAACTCGTGATGGCGGTGTCTGTTGCGACGACGCCGTCGTTTTCTCGGTGAGCCATTCAGTCGACAGCAATTAGCACACTTACAGCCTCGCAAACACAAAAGACAACTCACGCCCGTGGTCTGTGGGGCATCTGCCGTCGGTCGTCAGCACCGGCGTTCTATCGCACCTTTCGATCACCTTCTCCCCCGTTTGTGGCCATGAGAGCATCCAGAGTGTGCAGAACGCACACCACCCGACGACCCATGTTGCGTCGGGGCAGCTCGGGCGCCATCGGCGATCTGCTCTCTATCACACCGCGACCTGTCTCACTCGCTCCCCCCCATCTTCTGTCCGCCCACCGCCGTCTCTGCTCTCGACAGGACCTGGAAGTCTCCCAGCCGACGCGATCGATCGTACCGTCGAGGACGAGACGAGCGACTCGTCGCGGCTGCCGGAGGCCGTGGTGCACCGCATATGCCTCCGTACCGCGCAGAGACCCTTTCCTCCCCCAACGTCCACGGACAGCCGGCGCAGCCCCTATGCAGGTCCCGCATCGGGGTCTTGGCGATCATATACTCGCATCGCCCTGCACTGGCGGAGCCGCCTCGTCGGTGCGATGCTCTTGTTCGTAGCTGTTGTCGGGGGTGTGGTGGAAGACGGGGAGTACTACGCATTTTCTCTCCACCTGACGGCCGTCCATGACGGTGAAGGCCTCTAAAGGGTCCACAGCGCTGGATATCGGCCTGCATCGATGCGGAGGGGCGGTGGATAGTCCCATGTCCAGCCTAGTCGTACTGTTAGTGGCTGCAAATCTCCTACGCTGCCACCCCAGCAGTGAAGTACACGACACTCACTTGTTCCAGGAGCTCATCCTCGTTCGGCCGGCGTCGGACAGGTAGGAAGGTCGGTGGTTGGTGTCTATCCTGCCATACATCCGCCACCATCGTTACTCCACGTTTTTACACGCGGCGGGCACAGCGCACCATGCGAGGGCGGCGGCCCAGCCCAGTTCAACGGACCTATAGCTACGGACGGCGTGGCTAAGAGCGCTGGCCCTCGTCCACTAGCTCCCAAACCTGCAGGCCGCCAAAGGGCAGCTCGAACATCCGAGCCGCCGCCCGCCGCTGCACACACAGACCGCGCCACGTGGTGCGCCGAAGCGCCGATGGCGACGCGACGCGACGCGGGTGGCGGCAGGGAAGGCGAAGGCGGGGGGCCCGGGACGACCGCTGTGGGTCCGCGCGGGGTGCTTGTGTGTGTGTGGCGTCGGTATGTCGTCCCTGGAAAACACGCCGCGATCAGGACAGCGCGCACTCTGGCTGCCTATCCGAGCTGCGCGCGGCGCGGTGCGGCGGTGTGCGGCGCAGGTGCAGGTGGGTGGGGGACGCTGTGTGCGGTGGGTGCGCTTGGGCCTGTGCGGAGGAGAGCCGGGCGGTTGGCAGGTCGTAGCGAGGGCGACACCCGACGTACGCTTCCGATTTTCTTTGGATGGCGTTTGCCTCGTCTGCGTGGTGATGGCAATCAGCTGTTGCCGCGAGATGCGACAGACTGCTATCTGCGCCCCGGGATCTGCGCTCACGCCACTGCCGCCCTATTCGCAGATGCGTTAGCCCAATGCAAAAGTTGCTGCCGAATGTAGCACACAGATGTGCCGCTTTCGTCGACGCAGAGACGCACGGGTGCGCAGCGAGATCTGTACAAATCACTGTCGTGGCTGACGCTCGCGTCGTCGTCAACGAACACACGCCCCTCCGACGTCTGCCTAGGAACCTAGAACCACCACGGACGCCTCGTTCTTAGCAAATGACAGATCAAGTTTACGTTCGTGCCACGTACCCCCCGTCGTCTCGCCCAATCACAGCCGCCAGACAAACCCGACGACAACCTCACAGCGCGCGTCTCGATTCGCTCGGAGGTGGGGTGCGTCGGCGGACGGCCCAGGAACACCCCGGTGTCTCGACCCGCAGATGCCAATAAATCGTCGCGAAAGACGTGTCCGCGGCGGGTGCCTTGGGCTGGACATGCCTGAGCTGTGAACTATGAAATCCCTGGTACCCTGCAGGCACCATCACACGTCTTCATCGGTGTGGACCTCGGTGCCGGCAGGTGATAGTTGGCATTGTTTTGTCTGCGTCGGGGGCAGATGTGATGGCAGCCTGTCGCGGAGGGCAGCCACTGCGGGGAGCGACGAGAGGGGCAGGGGTCACGGGCATCTCGAGGCGCACGTCGGCGTGATGGGACGGCGTCGTGGCGCTGATCGGCGAGCGGCCCATCAGATAGCCCACGGTGGACCTAACCCCATGTCGGGGGCTCCGGCAAGGAACTCGTCTCTCGCCCCCTTGAATGTTGGACGCTTTTCAGACGTACCCACCAGCCCCCTTCATCAGTCCAGAATAGCTCTCTCCTTGAACACAGTATCGGTGCGCTGTAAGCTGGTGCTTATGTGGCAGAAGGTGTGGATACTCATGCGTCGAATCAACAAGGTGCATAACGTTCTGATTTGCACATACTCGCTGGTACGCTTTCACCTCTTGTCTTAAACTAATTGTATAGCAGGATAAGTAGGCATCACCATAGAGACGCACCCGTTGCGCGATGCTACTGCATCGATGCACGGGATATGTGTTGATAATTTTCGTGCGGGTCAAGGTAATGGCTTTTTTTTCGTGCGGGCCGGTCAGCACGGGAAACACTAACCTAATGATTACTTTGATCTGTATCACCCTGTACTAGGTGAACAAGTATACAAACCCTGTGAGTACTCGCCTATACCCGCTGACCAGGGATAATGAGGCCGTGGCATGATCAAGAGCTTCGCGCGGCACTCGAAAGTTGCTTTTTGCTAAGCTAGCGACACGTTGGTGCACCTCAAAAGGCCAGGTGTGTTTCCACGATCACCGAACTTTGTGACACATGTTCATCGCAACTTAGCTCCGGAGGCTCTTGTGGGAAATGACGTCGTGGCGAACATCGCCCGATGCTCATTCCCACCGATTTCGCGGTTATAATTGCACCCTGTTTGGGCTGTCTCCCTATCAGCAGTTAACTGAGCAAGCCAAAGTCAAGAAAGAACAGTGCGGGACCAAATCTGGCCCGTTCCTGCTCCTCCAATACAGCGCAGTGTAGCAGACGAATCCCACACGTTTTTCTGCCCGATGAGCAAGTTCGCGGCGACCTGCCTAGCGCTGCCGAAGCGCGTCGGGCTACTGCTCAGCGCGACCCCGATACAGGTACGATGCAAAGCTACCGCTGCGCCGGATACTCTCACGCGTGTTCTGACGGCAGAACTACCCGTGCGACCTGTATGTCAGATTCCGCCTCCTAGGTCGAGACTACGATGTGCAGGCGGGCTTACGTGCGGGCTTACGTGCGGGTTTACGTACAGCTTCACGGAGAATAGGTATCTTCCCATGTGTACAACATAGCGACAACCCCTCTTATGGCCAGCGATTTGCGCCCTCCTAAGTTTGTTGTGCGTCTGACGATGGTTGTAGCCCTCGTTTCAAGGACATCCTCCGCGAAGCGTGCATCTCCTGGCCCGAGATCTCTTCTAGCGGCCGCCAGTAGGTCAAGCTTCCTCCGAGGACGGACCACAATACTGTTGTCGTGCGCCCCTGAAGGGGAGCGGGAGCTGTACCGGTGCACCCCAGATCGCGATCATACTTCGCCTCAAACAAGGTGCGTACATGGTAAGTACCCCTATGCGCGCTGCTGAGTCTATGGGGACCAGCGTGTCTCGAACCCAGGCTTCTTCTGCCTTTGAGCCCGATGCAGAAGAGAAGGTTATCCGCATTGACCCCGATATCTTCATGGCGTCACAAACGTGCGATTGGCCTCGGTTGAGTCCTAGTGGGGAAACCCATCTCGACCCGCATTTCCAGCGTTCCACGGCAGGTGTCTGCTTCGTCGGATACCCCCATGAGTGGCCGGCTGCGCCCCGGGACGGCCTCCCCACTTCTGAGCTTCGGCGTATGGCGCCGCTCTCCGAAGACGGATATTTCTCTACTATGATCCGCAAGGCCTGGCAAACTCTGCACCATATCGCCTCCTTGTCGTTGGATGAGAAGATGATTGGATGCGGGCACTTTACCCCTTTCCTCGAGCCAATTTCCGTGGCGTCCACTGGCCGTGGCTCTAAAAGGACGTGTTTATGTTATACGACCGCCTTCTCTAGGCTGACAATGGGGGCATTCAAACACGATGGAGTCTACGGCTGCGGCGCCGCGAAGAACAGGCAGTGTAAGGTGCCGCTCATGACAATCCTGTCTAGTGGTAGTACGAGTCTCAAGATCACGTCGTGCAATAATGTCGTCGTGGGCGAGCTGTGCTCGATTCCTATTTGCAGGTATGTCAGGCATAATGATATACTCCTGCACTTGTATGTGAATATATTCCTAACAGGATTAAGCCATCCGGACAGTGCGTACTAGGTTCGCACACTCTCGCAGCTGCAGGACGAGGGAAAAACATTGAGAAGCTGTTCCAAGTACTGCTGACTAAGTGTAGCAGACAGTAGCCTGCGGCTGGACTTCTTGTTATGTCATATTCTGCCGCTCCCGCGAGAAGTGGCGATGCGCTTCAATAACTGGGCCGAGGGGTACACGCCACTGCTGAGCTGTATAAATACGTGATCTTACAATCGTCCATGATCCACTTTTTGGATATGTGAGTGTTCACAAATTTATATTCTGGATTAGTCCTCCGTTTTTCATCGCCATATAATCCAGAATAGTGAGTGAGTAGTGAACCTATTTTCTTTTTATTCACAACTTGAATGGCGCCCGCGCCGTTGTGTGTTAGAGTAATAACAGGTCGCGCACACCCTAGGGATGCAGAAATAAAAGCTCTCTCAATACAAGTAAGCACGTCGTGCCACTCGTGCAAACAGGCTACAAATCATCTGTGATTGTCCTCCTGTGCAGATCAGCGGCGGCGGCGGCAGACCTACACGTGGTGGGAACTTTACAATGCCCTTCAGTCACTATGTGACGAAACCCTTTGATCACTTGCCTCCTTTGGCAGACCCAAGCACAGCGTGGCGTCGAAGCGCCTTCTTTCTACCACATCCAGAAAGTGCCACAGTGATGGCATAACCCAATTTGGAAGGGCATTGATGGCAAGCCTG